>PJEM01018494.1:0-18637 GCA_004023845.1 Helogale parvula | reverse complement strand
TCCTGAATTTCAATGTCTTTCTCTTTCCCCAGATTGGGGAAATTTTCGTGTATAATTTGGTCTAGCACGCCTTCAAGCACTCTGTCTTTGTCTTCCTCTTCAGGAACTCCTATGATACGGACATTGTTCCGTTTGATTGTATCACTCAGGTCTCTGATTCTCCTTTCATGCTCCTGAATCGTTTTCTCTCTCTTTACCTTGGCCTCCTCTTTTGCTATAACTGTGTCTTCTAATTCACTTATTCTCCTCTCTGCTTCTTCAATATGTGCATTGGCAGCCTCCAACTTATTATTCATCTCATTTAGAGCCTTTTCTAACTTGTCAGAGCTATTTTGAAGGTTCCTAGTCTTTGTATCAATATGTTCTCTGATAGCTTCCATGTTTTTTTCAAGCCCAGCAATTAATTTTATGACAATCGTTCTAAATTCGGGTTGAGTTATGCTGCTTATGTCTGTTTTGAGCAGTTTGTAGCTGTGATTTCTTCCTGGAGTTTCTTTGGAGAAGAGTTCTTTCGTTTCGTCATTTTGGCTAGCTTTCTGTCTCTCGTCAGTTTTAAAAGCTCATTCTGCACTGTGCGATTATTAGTATTCCTCTATAGAAGGAGGCTCTTGGAGTGTCTAGGGTCTGTCGTTTCAGGAGATTTTTTTTTAAATGGTGTCTCTCGGTTTCTCTTGTCGTGCCTCTGATTAATTTATTCCCTGCTCAGCTATATTTGGGGTTTTCCACTACGTGTGCTTTGGGTTGTTTCTTGAGGTAGCCCTGAAAAGGAAAACAGACAGACAAACACACAGAGAACACAAGCAAACAAATGCACTGATAAAGAAGCAAACCTAAGGGGGAAAGAAAAAAAGGGAACAGGAAAGAAAAGAGAGGAGAAAAAAGAAGAAAAAAAAGGGAAGAGGAAAAAACGAAAAAGGAGAGAAAAAAAAGCAGTCGGGGATTGGGGGGGACAGCGACAGTCAGAGATAAAGGACAGTCTGAGAGCTTAAAACCTGCAGTGGGGGTTGGGGGAGATAAGGATGGATTAAAGGAAAACTGTCTGGATGGTAAAAGTTGATCTAAGCACAGCAGTGCCTAGTTGTTGGTCTTTCCCAGATTTCAGCAGGAAAGGGAGAAAGGAAGGAAATAGGAAGATGGTAAAGAGAAGACAGGGGACAATTAAAAATTAAAAATATTAAGAAAAAAAAACACTTAACGGTAATAAACGTATGCAGGGCAGCTCTCCAGCGCAGATGGGCGTGGCTTGGTGCAGGTGGGTCGGGTCCCAGGGGTTGCTCTCTGAGGCCCCGCCTTGGTGGATGCGAGGAGAAGAATGGCGACCAGCGCCCCAAGTCCCCCTCAGACCATGCGTTCCAGCCACTCTCTGGAGTCCAGCCTTCTTGTGCCTCGGGCGGATCTAATTGTTTCTGTTTTCCAAGTTCTGCCCGGTTTCTATGTTTCTAAGTCCTCGCCCGCACACTCAATATTGCCACCACAGTTAAAATCATCCGCAGGTGGGCAGCTTTCTGGTCAGGGCGGATAGGGAGTTTGTGAAGTCGGAGTTCTCCCTCGACTCCACCTGGGGTCGGTAAGCTGCCTGGTCCGCCTGCACACCCCAGCTGAAGGGACGGGTCTCTCCCTCAGCGCTCAGCAACCCTCAGTCCCGGGCTGAGTCTCTCTGCAGGGATCGCGCTGTGAATGATTCATTCTCTGCTTCTCTTCCCCTGGTCTCTCTCTTGCCTTGCCGGGCGGTACCCCACGTGGCTGTGAAGGTCCCTGCACCTCTGGATACCCGGCGCCCCGCGTGAGCGACTGTCAGGGAATCTGTGCGCCTCCGGGCTCTCTCTCGGCCACCCCACACTGTGCCGATCCCCGCTGACCTGTCCGCCTCTGGTCTCCCAGCCGCCCCGTCTGGCTAGGAGCGGTGCGCCTGGGGTCACACGGGTTTCAGTGGGCCCAGCGCCCAGCCTCTGGGCGCTCGGCGCTTTGTCTCCGGAGCCGGCGCTCCCTCCCCTAAAGTCTCCGGTCCCCGTTCGCACTCACTTAATCAGGCAACCGTGAGACTGCTGTCGATAAGGGGTCTGCTCGCACACCTCCGTTCTCGGAGATCAGAGAGCTGTGGCTTTTTAATTCTTCTCAGTTTGATAATTGTGGGTGGTCAGAGGTAATGGGGCTCCTTACTTCTCCGCCATCTTGCCCCCATCACTCAAAAATCTTTAAATAAAAAGAAAAAATATGGGTTTAGAGTCATTGTGTAAACTGTAGGCTTCATGCTTGTAATGATGTCTCTGGTACTTTGTGGTTCTTGCAACATTTCACTCACAGAATCCCCATTAGGATCTCTTGTAGGCCATGTTTAATGGTGATGAATTCCTTTAGTTTTTCTTTGTTTGGGAAATCCTTTATCTAGGCTTGCTAGATAAGGGTTTCTTGGCTGCATATATTTTTCCTGTTCATCACATTAAATATTTCCTGCCATTTCTTTCTGGCCTGCCAAGTTTCAGTAGATAGGTCTACCACTATCCTTATATGTCTCCCTCTGTGTGTTAAGGCTCATTTATACTTAGCTGCTTTCAGGATTCTCTCATTATTTTGTGTTTTGCAAGTTTCACTATGATATGTCATGCAGAAGATCGATTCAAATTCAGTCTGAGGAGAGTTCTCTGTGCCTCTTAGATTTCAATGTCTGTTTCCTTCCCCAGATTGGGGAAGTTCTCAGCTATGATTTGTTCAAGTACCTCTTCAGCCCCTTTCTCTCTCTTCTTCTTCTTCTGGAATTCCTATGATATGGGTATTGTTCCATTTGATTACATCACTTAGATCTCTAATCTTTAATCTCTAAAATCCTGATCCTGGGTTTTTAAAATCTTTTCCTCAGCATCCTCTTTTTCTACAATTTTATCTTCTAATTCACCTATTCTCCTCTCTGCCTCTTCAATCCATGCAGTGGCCCATTCCATTTTATTTTGCACTCATTTATAGCATTTTTTAATTCTCCCTATTTTTAAGAGCCTTGATCTTTATAACAATAGAGTCGCTGCTGTCTTTTATACTTTTTTCAAGCCAGAGATTAATTTTATGACTATTATTCTAAATTCTTGTTCAATTATGTTGCTTATATCTGTTTTGATCAATTCTTTAGTGGTCACTTCTTCCTGGAATTTCTTTTGAGGAGAATTCTTCTTTTTATTATTTTGACTCGTTTTCTGTCCCTTAGGAGTTTTAAAAGCTTGTTATGTACTCTGCACCTGTGAGCACTGTTAAAATAAAAAGGGGTCATACACTGTTCAGGGTCTGGCCTTTCAGGAGGTGTTTTTTGGAGAATGTTACTTGCTCTCTGTTGTTGTGACTTTGGTTATTTTATTTTCCTGCCAGGTGTGCTTTAATTTGTTTTTTGAAGTAGCCCTGAAAAGGAAAACAAACAGACAAACAAACAGGAAACTAAAACATGCAAACCTACAAACAAATAAACAAAAACAATCCAAAAGCAAAAAATCATAAACAGCAGCTACAAGTAAAAAACAAGGTGGAGGTGGTGCTGATGGAATAGGACATATGAAGAGAGAAATAACAGGGGCAGGGGAAAAGAAAAAATAAATATTGACCAGGCAGAGAGACTAAATGTCTTAACCCAAAGAGAGAGAAGGGAAAATAAAGAAGGAGGAAGGGAAAAATAATCAAAGGTAAAGTTACCCATACAGAGAAACTGCATGGCTTGATTATTCCAGGGAGAGAGAAAGGGAAGTAAAGGAGGTGTAGAACATGTAACAAGAGAATGGATTAAATATGTCTGTTTAAACAAACCAGTAACCATAGTAACCAACGTAGAGGAGGAAAAAGATAAGAAGGAGAAAAGGGATAATATATCTAAATAACAAGAATTGTCCTAGAATTAACCCAGGCAATGCCACACCACTGGTCTGGAGGAGGGGTTGTCTAGTTCTACAGGTTCTATCCAGCTCCAGTAGATATGCAGTTACCTGGCATGGAGGGACATAGTTTGGTGTAGGCTGGTCCTGCTTTCACTGTGGGCCTCACCTGGATGGGGGTGGGGAGGAAAATGGCGACCCCCAGTCCCTTCTTCACAGACCGAGTGTCCCAAATCGCTCCTTTGGAGCCATCCTCACTGGGCCACAGGCTCAGAAGAGGTGTTCTGTCTTGCTCAGCCAACTCCTGTGTCCTGGCGCTTGGCAAGGATTTAAACTCCTGCTCCGTGGGCCTGGGCCCTGGGGAAGCACCTCAATGCTGCCTGACATGTGGTCCTGGCTGGTTTTGTCCTGTGCCGCAACACTTCAGGGAAGGTGATGGGTTTCTCCTGGTGTGGACTGCGCCCCTGACATACTACCAAACCTGGAGGTGGCTCCCCACCTCTCCAGGTACATGAACAGGGCAGCTGGCTTCAGTCTGAAGAAAGCCCTATGATTAGAGAAGGTATCCCTCTCCAAAAGATGTCCAGTTAGAGATGTGATCCCTCTCTGTCCCCGTCAGAGGTTTTTTTCTCTTGTTCAGATACAATCCTACACTTCCCCAGCAGCTCTTTATCTTCCCTTTGTCTCTCCACAGAGGGGCATCCCTCCCCTCCATACATACATGGCCCGTTTTATCTCCCCCAGTTTGCAATCATCCACCTATGGACCATCAGGTTGTCTCAGTTTCTCCCTGGTAGACTCAGTCTCTTTTCCTCCCAGACTCATGGGGTTCAAAGTCCTTTGACTTCAGCCCTTCTTCGTTTGAGAGATGCAGGAAGTACAGATACTACTTCTCCACAGTCCAGATCATTTCAATATATACTGTATTCTTACAATAAAGTCATAAGGAAGAGAAAATATGTTTATAGCACTCTATGTGTATTTGTAGAAGAACATGCTGTGCATATATAGGCTGCGCAAGACAGGTAGTACATCAGTGAGCCTGGTCTCGCAATGGCAATATTCTACAACCTTGTGGCCTTGGCTCAGCAATGGTAGTTGCTCAGGCAGCAGTCTTGAGGCACATTATAGCTGTTCCATCTCCACTGGTCCATGGCCATTGGCAGTTATGGCCACATACAAGTTTGCCAGACTCTGGGGGAGGTCACGCAGTGAGGGTGTCTTCACAGGGAGGGTTCCATGTCCAGCCTACAGGGGCCTGAGACCCATGGCTGCCCCGACACAGCCCTGGAGAACTGGGACAGCATGTGGGAACCTGAGGAGGGAGGTAAGCCAAGGAGTATGGGGCTCTCTGCCCAGCACTGGCCCTGCTCTCTGGACATTTTCTTTTCACTTTAGCTCAGCCTCTTGCCAGCACTCTTGCCTCAACCTAACCACTTAATGGGCATGGGGACAATTTGCAACCTTGCCCAGTACCAAGGCCTGCTATAGCAGCCACTGGCTTTGGGGATCCTCCCTGGGTATTCAGAGGCCATCAGGCTCTATGAGTGTGCCAACTGCTTTTGATTCAGTACTATGGAGACTAGGGTGAGTAGTTGTAAATAAATGTGTTGTGGCTTCTGCTGTCAACTTAAAAAAAAATCATTTACAAACGATTAATTGGCCAAAACTGTATTGTCCAAAGGTCAACTGTTCAGGTTTTTGTGCGGGTATAAATTACCATTCATTTGAATAAATACAGTAAGTATAACTGTTGGCTCATATGGTAAGAGCATTTTTAGTTTTGTAAGAAGTACCAAACTTTCTTCCAAAGTGGCTGTACCATTCCTTATTCTCACCAGCAATGAATGAGAGTTGTTTTGCTCCACATTTTTACTAGCAGTGGTGTTATCAGTGTTGCAGATTTTGGCCTAATAGTTGTGTACTGGTATCTCATTGTTGTTTTAATTTGTATTCCCTAATATAGAGGATGTTTCCATATGTTTATTTTCCATTTGCTTACATTCTTTAGTGAGATATCTTTTAACATTTTGGCCTTTTTTGTTTATTTGGTTTTATTTTTTTCTTTTTTGAGAGAGAGAGAACTCATGAGCAGGGGAGAGGGCAAGGAAGAGAGAGAAACAGTGTCAAGCAGGCTCCATGCTCAGGACAGAGACCAATGCAGGACTCAATACCATGACTTTGGGATCATGACCTGAGCCAAAATCATGAGTCAGACGTTCAGCTGACTTAGCCACCCCAGAACCCTATCTTTGGCCCATTTTTAATTGGACTTTGTTTTCTTGTTGTTGGATTTTTAAATTTCTTTGTATGCTTTTATGATAATCTGTTATCAGCTGTGTCTTTTGCAAATACCATTTCCTAGTCTGTAGTTTATCTTCTCATTCTCCTGATACTATCTTTTGCAGAAGAATTTTAATTTTTTTTAACATTTATTCATTTTTGAGAGACAGAGAAAGACAGAGCATGAGCAGAGAAGGGGAAAAGAGAGAGGGAGACACAGAATCTGAAGCTGACTCCAGGCTCTGAGCTATCAGCACAGAGCCTGACATGGGGATCCAACTCATGGACTGTGAGATCATGACCTGAGCCAAAGTCAGACGTTCAACTGACTGGGCCATCCAGGCACCCCTTTAATTTTAATACAGTCCAGCCTATCAATTATTTTTTCATGGCTTATGCCCTTGGTGTTGCATCAAAAAAAATTACCATCCCCAACATAATTTAGGTTTTCCTCTATGTTATCTTTTAGAAATACTATAGTTTTGCATTTTGTGTTTATGCCTGTAATTCATTTTGAGTAAATTTTTTTTTTTGTTCTTACATGTAGATATCTGGTTGTTCCAGCACCATTGAAGGAAAAATCTTTTACTCTGTTATATCGCTTTTAATATTTTGTCAAAAATCAGTTGACTGTTTATGTGAGTCTATTTATGGGCATTCTAATCTGTTCCATTGATTTATTTTTTTACTTTTTTACGACTTCCACACTGTCTTGATTACTTTAGCTTTTTAGTAAATTTTAAGTTGTATAGCATCAGTGCCCCAACCTTGTTCGTCTACTTTAATATCACGTTAGCTCTTATGATGTTCTTCCATTTTAACTTTAGAATAATTTGTTGATATCCATGAAATAACTTGCTGGAGTTTTGATTGCATTGAATCTATAGATCAAATTGGAAGAACTGATATCTTGATGCTATTGAGCTTTCCTATTCATGAACATTATCTCTCCATTTATTTAATTCTTTGATGGCTTTTATTAGGACATTGTTGCTTTCCTCATATAAATCTTGTATATATCTGGTTAGATATGCATACCTAAGTCTGTCTTTTGTTTTCTCTCTCTCTCTCTCTCTCTCTCTCTCTCTCTCTCTCTGTCTCTCTGTCTTTCTGTCTCTCTGTCTCTCTCTGTCTTTCTTTTGTATGGTGTTTTTAATTTCAAATTTGCCTTTTTAATTGCTGGTATATAGGAAAGCAATTGATTTTTGTTTATTTACCTTTAGCAACTTTGCGATAAAGCTCATTAGTTCCAGAGGGTTTTTTGTTGTTGTTGATCCTTTTGAATTTCCTGTATAGATGATCTTGTTGTCTCAGAAAAAAAGGCACCTTTTATTTCTTTATTCTCAAAATATGTATCTTTTATTTCCTTTTCATATTGCATTAATTAGAACTTCCAGTATGGTGTTTAAAAGTAGTCATGGAAAGGGGCATCCTTACCTTGCTCCTGATCTTAGTGGGAAAACTTGTTTCTACCATTAAGTATGATGTTAACCTAGGTTTTTTGTAGATGTTCCTTTGCAACTTGAATAAGTTACTTTCTATTTCTTATTTACTAAGAGTTTTTAACATGAATGGCTATTGGAGTTTGTCAAATGCCTTTTCTGCCTTTATTAATGTAATCATGTGATTTTCTTCTTTAGCTTGTTGGTAAGATGGATTATATCGATTAATTTTTTAGTGTTGAACCAGCCTTACATACCTAGGATAAGTCCCACACGGTAATGGTATATTATCCTTTTTAAACATTGTGGAATTTGATTTTCTAATATTTTGTTGAGGATTTTACCTCTGTGTACATTAGTAGTACTGGTCTATATTTATCTTCTTTTATAATATCTTTCCCTGATTTTTGTATTAAGGTAATGCTGGTCACATAGAATGAGTTGAGTAATATTTCTTCTACTTTTATATTCTGAAGCAGATAATTGTAAGTAATTATACAACATTAGTGTGATTTCTTCCTTAAAAGGCCAGTAAATAGTTTTGGTCCTGGTCCTTTTATTTTGGAAGATTATTGATTTCTTTAATGAATATAGTACTATTCAGTTTGTTTGCTTTTCATGTGTGATTTTTCACGGAGAGTGTCATTCTAGGTGTTGGTGCATTTCAGTTTAGAGTTGTTCATAGTATTCCATATTAATGGATTCCTTTTAATGTCAGTGAGGTCTTTAGTGATGAATTCCTTTTAATGTCATGAGGTCTTTAGAGATGTCCCCTCTTCTGCTATTAATAATTTGTCTGTAATAATTTAACTCTTTGTCTTACTTATAGTTAACCTGATTGGAGGTTTATCACTTTTATTGATCTTTCAAGGGAACACTTTTAAGTTTCTTTAATTTTCTCCATTGATTTTTTTGTTTTACATTTCAATGAGTTATGCTTTAATTTTTATAATTTCTTTTGATTACTTTGGATTTTATTTTCTCTTCTTTTCTAGTTTTTAAATGGGAAAGGTAAATTTATTAGTTTTTGATATCTTTCTTTTCTAATATATGCTAAACTTTTAAATGCTAAAAGTTTCCCTCTAAGCATTGCTTGTACTGTATCCAACAAAGTTTGTTATTTTTTGCTTAATTCAAAATATATTTTTAAAAACCCTCTTTATATTTCTTCTTTGATCCATGTGTTATTTGAAATGTGTTGTTTAATTTCCAAGTATTTTATAATTTGCTAATCTATCTTTGGATTTTCAATCTCATTTAATTCTATTATAGTCTGAGAGCAGAAATTACATTATTTCTATTATTTTACATTCATTGAGATATGTTTCATGACCCAGAAAGTGGTCTGTCCTGGGAAATTGTTTTATGTAAGCTTGAGAAGAATGTGCTTTCTGCTGTTGTTGGATGAAGTATCCCATAGATGCCCATTATATCCAGCTGCTTGACGGTGTTGATTTCAACTATGTCCTTATTGATGTTCTGCCTGTTAGCTCTGTCCACTTCTGACAGAAGAGTTTTGAAATGTCCAACTATAACTGTGGATTCATCTGTGTCTCCTTGCGGCTCTGTCAGTTTTTGTCTTCAGTATTTTAATGCCCTGTTGTTAGCTGTATACATGTTAAGTACCATATATCTTCTTGGATAACTGACTCCTTTATCATTATGTAAACTGCCTCTTTCTCTAATAACTTTTCTTGGTCTGAATTCTGCTCAGTCTGAAAGTAATATGGCTACTTCACTTTCTTTAGATTAATGTTAGTATTGTATCTTTCTCCATTTATTCTCTTTTAATCTACATGTGCCTTTATATTTAAAGTCAGTTTCTTGTGGACAACGTATAGTTGGGTTTTGTTTTTTGATCCACTTTGACAATCTCTATATTTTAATTAGTATATTAAAATATTGATATTCAAAATGATTGCTGATATCATAGGATGTCTAATATACTTGTTTTATATTTTTCAAATTTTTATTTAAATTCTAGTTAGTTAACATATAATGTAACATTGGTTTCAGGAATAAAATTTAGTGATTCATCACTTGTTACTAATTTTTATTTGTTCCCTTTCTTTACTGCTATTTTTGTCTTCCACTATATTTCAGTCTTTTGTTTTTATTTCTTTCGATTGTTAATTGCTAGATTTGACCAGCAAACCCTTGGGCAGCAGATAACAGATTACTTCAGACTCCTGAATCAGAGAAAGAAGAGCACAAGGGGGCCAAGCTCTCTAGTGGTGATGGTTCCGAGCAAAGCTCTTTTCCAATTTTTATTGAGAATCTTATCAGTACATTTCAAGGGATGCAAGGGAAAGGACTGTGTGGTTTCAAAATCAGGAACAAAGCATAGCCCTAGATTATCAGGGGGACAGTATAATCAGGGTAATGATGTGCAGGCATACATCACAGGGGCAGTTAAGTGTCATAGGAAAGGGTTTGTTTTACTACTTTAGATTAAGCATTTATAGAATGGGAAAATGTTGATCCACAGACAAGGTCAGGCTGTCTTCAGCGTTGACATTTCAAAGGAGACTTGGTTTTTTATCCTGGTCTACTTTGCTGCTTCTTAACCAGCTGTGGCTACAAACATTCCTTACTTAAATCTTACCAGCCAGGCTCTAAGAGCCTCCACAGTTAATATCATATTTTTATTCAAGTATAATTCAAAAATAGTGTTAGATTAGTTTCAGGTTTACACTTTAATAATTGAACAATTCTGTATGCTTTTCAATGCTCACCAAGATAAATGCACCCTTAATTCCCTTGATCTATTTTATCCATTTCCCACCTACCCCCTCCCATGCCTCCCTCTTTCCTCTGGTAACCATTAGTTTGTTCTCTTTTTTAAGAGTCTGTCTGAGAGTTTTGTCTCTTTTTTCCTTTCTTCATTTGTTTTGTTTCTTAAATTCCACAGGTGAGTGAAATCATACAGTATTTGCCTTTTTCTGACTCACATTTTATTTAGCATTATATCATTTAGGTCCATCCTTGTCATTGCAAATGGCAATATTTCATTATTTTGTATAGCTGAGTAATATTCCACAGTGTGTGTTTATGTGTGCATGTGAATATATATACAAATCTTCATTATTCTTTCATCTATTGACAAAAACTTCCATATCTGGGCTACTGGGAAATAATGCTGCAATAAACATAGGGATGCATATATCTTTTGAACTAGTCTTTTCATTTTCTTTAGGTAAATGCCCTTTAGTGGAATAACTGGATTATATAGTAATTTTATTTTATTTTATATTTATTTTATCTTTTGAGGAACCACCATACTGTTTTCCACAATGGCTACACCAATTTGCATTCCCACCAACAATCCTTTTTTTTTTCCACATCCTTTCCAACACTTGTTATTTCTTGTGTTTTTTATTTTAGCCATTCTGACAGATGTAAAGTGATGTTTCATTGCAGTTTTAACCTGCTTTTCCTTATGATGAGACCCATCTTTTCATGGGTCTGAATGCCATCTGTATGTCTTCCTTTGAAAAATGTTTATTTAGGTCTTCTGCCCATTTTAATTGAATTATTGTTCTTTTACTGTTAAATTATATGAGTCCTTCATATATTTTGGATATTAACCCCTTATGGGAGCTATTATTTACAAATATCTTTTTCCATTCAGTAGGTTGCTTTTGTGTCTTGTTGATGATTTCCTATGCTCTGCAGCAACATTATATTTTGGTGTAGTCCTGATAGTTTAAAAAGGAGGTAATACCGATCTCCCTCAGATTAAGTTCTTTTATCTTAATTGAGCATTTTATGATTCTATTTTACTCCTTTCTTATTATATCAGTTGTAGTTTTGTTATTTTACTTTTTCTAGCGGTTACTGTAGAGTTTGAAATACAAATTTACAACTACTTCAAGTCTACTTTCAAATAATGCTATAGCACTTACAGATATATATGTAGGTACCTTAAAATAACAAGGTAATCCCAATTCTTCTTTCCTTTCGCTTTTATCATGGCTGCTATTTATTTGCTTATCTATGGCTACCATTTACTTCACTTAAATATTATGTATAATAATATATAAAATATTGGTATTATTACTATTATTTTGACAAACTATTAAATCAATTAAAAATAAGAAAATAGAAGTTTTTATTTTACCTTCACTTTTTTCTTCTCTGATGCTCTTCTTTTTCTTATATAGATTGTTTTTCTGATTTATGTGATTTTCCTTCTGTCTAAAAACTTTTTTTTTCATTTATTTCAAGGCAGGTCTAATGGCAACAAATGCCCTTAATTTTTGTTTATCTGAGAAAGTCTGTATTTTTCTACTATTTTTCAAGTTCATTTCTTTAGTGCTACATAATATTTTATTGGGTGGCTGTCCCATAGTTGATTTATTGGTTCACTTATGGAATGACATTTTGGTTGTCTCCATGTTGTGGCAGTTATGAACAAAGCTGCTTTAAATAACTCTGTGCAGAATTTTTTGGCATAACTAACATTTCAGTTTATTTGGGTTCATGCCAAGAAATATGACGGTTACATTCCATAGTAAGAGTATGTGTACTTTTGTAAGCACCTCCAGAATATCTTCCAAAGTGGCCGTACCATTTTGTATTTGCCTCAGTGATAACTAAAAGTTCCACTTTTACAATTTATTATTACATATTATATAAAATAAATTTAATTTTTTGGGAGAAAGAATTATTGTAATCTATAAAGCTGCCTGGCAGAATTTGATTTTGCCTATTTTAGGGGCACCTGGGTGGCTCAGTCGGTTAAGCATCCTACTTCGGCTCAGGCCATGATCTCACCATCTGGGTGTTCCAGCCCCACGTCAGATTATATTTTAGATTTTATGTCTCCCTCTCTGCCCCTTCCCCACTCATGCTGTCTCTTTCCCTCAAAAATAAAAACATAGGAAATTATAAAATATTTTACCGATTTTATCATTTTTATGTATCTAAGTATTAATTGTAATAAAATAAATATAAATTTAAAATGTAATCTTTCCTTTAGTTGAGAACTATAAAATATTGCAGGCTCAAGGAATCAGAAGTGCCAAGTTTTGAAGTTATAGGAGCTATTAAAATCATACTAGAAAGAGAGAGTTTTACATTTAAACATTTTAAATTTACAATGATGAAAAATCAAGTATCAATAGTATTGAGAAACAAAAAGTACTTGGGGAATAAACACAATTATAGTTGATAACTTTCAAACATCCTTGTTATAGATAATTATTTCTACACTTATCAAAACGTAAGAGATGTTTCCAGTGAATTACATTAGATAAGCAGCAGTTTCAACGTTTATCGTGCTCACCTTCTGAAGGCAACAAATTACAGAGAATCAACAAAAAGAGACACTGGATGGAAAAAAAAGAATACATGTTAAGTCAAAATAACTCAATGAAGCTTGATTATGTGGTTGAAACTGTATAACCTGATTATTTATTAATCCAATTTGTATGTCTAAAAGAACATTGGGAAATAAAAAAGAAATATTTTAATCAGAGGTTACATGCAGAATACCAATTAGAAATACAATGTAATCTCTGTGAAAGCTCTGGAGTAATTTAATAACACTTATTCCCATTACTATTGTTGACATCGCATAAAATGCACATCTTGATATCCCTTGGAAAAGGTGAAAATCCCCTGATAATATCTTAGCAATGAAAAAGTGCAGTCAACCCCTAAGGAATTAAGATAAGATGCGAAAGGTTATAAGGATAGATCTCTTGAGCATAACTGAGAAACTAAAGTCATTTACTGAGGTGCAATAAGAAATAAGCAAAGCAGTGTGAAAAGCAGAATAAAAAATCCAGAGACATAGAAATCAGGAAATTCTCTGAGCTATGAAACAAATTTCCTAAGCTTTATTTTTTCATTGATGGGTACAAAGGATTCCATTTTATAAAAAAATTTAACATATATGTATTTTTGAGAGAGAGAGAGAGAGCGAGAGAGAGCAAGCATGAGCAAGGGAAGGGCAGAGAGAGAGGGAGACACAGAATCTGAAGCAGACTCCAGGCTCTGAGCTGTCAGCACAAAACCTGATGCAGGGCTCTAACTCACAAACCATGAGATCATGACCTGAGCCGAAGTTGGACCCTTAACCAACTGAGCTGCCCAGGTGACCCCAAGGGATTCCATTTGAAGAAATATCTTGGCTTGTTTACACTGGTATCATCAAAGTTACATTTCTGTTAGGAGGCTTATCCCAAATGATGGAGCAAATAGTGAATCTGCTTATTAAAAAAAAATAACTATACTGAGTTTGTACAAAAATATTATCTTATGGTTTCTGGATGTGTAACCACTGCAAAATGAAATTTATACATGATATGCAAACATATAATACCACATAAGTAAGTTTACCTTATACATCCATATAGACATATATACATATACACAGAATTATTTCTCTATTACCTGGTAGTTGGAGTTTCCATTTTCTTTAAGAATCTGTCCCATATGACAGCTGTACAGTGTAGGAATCCTGGACAGAGACTATAGAGTCAAATAGTTCAAGAATGTAGTGGGAACCTAGTGTAGGAATATTCAAACAAGGGCACCTGGGTGGCTCAGTTGGTTGATAATCTGACTTTTGACTTTGGCTCAGGTCATGATCTCATGGTTTGTGGGTTCAAGCCCCATGTGGGGTTCTGTGCTGACAGCATGGAGCCTGCTTAGTATGCTCTGTCTCCCTCTCTCTGCCCTCCCCAGCTTGTTCTTTCTCTTTTTCGCTCTCAAAAATAAACAAACACTCTTTTAAAAAGAATATTCAGACTATCCAATGGGTTATTCTCCATCATGTAGGGAGAAAAAAAGTAGTCTCAGAGAGATTTTTATGTGAGGAAATTTATAGGACAGATTCCAGTAGGATGAATCCTACCCTATTCTCAGCAATAATTTAGTAATATTCACTGTGATATATCACGTAGTATTTATCAGGTAGTGTTTAAAAAAGTATTTACTATCCCATAGTAACAGAACAGTACTCAAAGTTCAAATTCCTTTGTGAATATTCCTTTGTGAATATTATACCAGCCCTGAGCTGCTGTTTTTTTTTTAAGTTTACTTTATACACATAGGTTTTAAGACTGGGTTTCTGTGTGACCTAGGTGTAAAATAAAAAAGTCTCACATTCTAAAATTCACATATTCTTAAGTTGGTTATAAATTGATTATTTTATAATATGGATCATTGATTTATTTTGTAATGTATGGAGATTTTTTATAAAGTCCATTGTTATGCCTTAGTTTTCCTTATTTCTTTTTAAAAAATTTTTAATGTTTATTTATTATTGAGACAGAGCAAAACAGAGAATGAGTGGGGGATAGGAAGAGAGAGAGGGAGACACAGAATCTGAAGCAGGCTCCAGGCTCTGAACTGTCAGCACAGAGCCCCACATGGGGCTCGGACCCACAAACTGTGAGATCATGACCTGAGCCAAAGTCGGACGCTTAACTGACTGAGCCACTCAGGCACCCCAACTTTTTCCCTACCTCTAAATGTCCATGCAAAATTTTAAAAATTTAATTTAGTGTGTCAAATGTTTTGCTGCATAGTCGTCATTATTTTTTCAAGTTCTATTATGTTTTCTAATTATAATATGTCTCACAAGCTCATGCATAACTGTGGTGCCCACAGAACTTCAGTATGATACACTATTGAAAGACCTCAGTGATGACTTCTTCACTCAAATGATAGGGAAACCTTTATAAAAGTATCTGTAACTGAAATTTTGTTTATAATAAAGATGATGACGATCTTCAGTGTTAGACTATCTTGTTTTCTGTCTTTATACTTCTATTAACTGAGATTAGTGGAACTGTTTTACTTTTCTATATAGCTCCACCAGCTGGTCTGTCCTTTTCTACTGTAAATAGGGTGTTATAATTGATTCTATCCTGAGAAAACTCCCTTAATCCCAAAATAATTTGGGTCTGGATGGTCCAGATTTCTTTCACAATTCCTGAGGCTCCTCATGAGAATTTAAAAGCTGTCCAGATAATCCCTGGGTATAAATTTTGGAGAAGATAACCATTTGCAAACTGGCATGGTACATCAGATTCTGAAACATTTGCCCCTGAAAATAGCTGCCCTCTTGCAACAACTCTGCTATGAGGAGGTTTTCACAGTCCCAGCTTTCCTGGATTTTGTGTGAATCTCACCTTCATTCCTCTGAAGTCATCTGAGGAGTTCTCTTCAGAAGCTTTTATTTCGCCTGAGGTTCTAGACTTTCACTTTCAAATGCAGACACTTAAATCCGGTAACTAATTGCTGACACTGTTGCACTGGTCAGACTCTGCAATATCTCATAAACATTCAATTCCTTATCAAGGAATGTCCATCTAGCAACAGAGCTGGAGAGCTCTTGCAAATCTCTTGACTGACAGCTGTGAAGTTTTTAGTGTAAACACAGATCTCTCCATCAGACTTAAATACACACACCCTGTTGCTTTGGTATGAAAGTGAGGAGTGCGCAGCAGAGGAGCAGGAGGTATAAGGAAGAGGAAAGGAGGTTTCGTTATTTTCTACTTTTTCTCCTTCCTATGTTCCTCATTGTAGACTATATTAATATTGCCACCCAGCCACTGGGATGAGGAGCCTGGAGAAAGATTATGTCTAAGACTGGATTATTTTATCTTTAGTGTTGGGGATTAGAGGTGAATTTTCTATGAAAAGCTACCTTGTACCTAAGAAGTACAGAAGCATCATTACTAAAACAATGAGGAATCCAAGGGATACAGAAATGCTGATGCATAGGAGCACATGTACCCCATTGTTCATAACAGTACTGTCAACAATAGCCAAAATATGGAAAGAGCCTAAATGTCCATCACCTGATGAGTGGATCAAGAAGATGTGGTATATATACACAATGGAGTATTACATGGCAATGAGAAAGAATGAAATATGGCCATTTTTAGGAAAGTGGATGGACCTTGAGGGTGTCATGCTAAGCGAATTAAGTCAGGCGGAGAAGGACAGATACCATATGTTTGCACTCATAGGTCTAACAGGAGAAACCTAATGGAAGACCAGAGGGAGGGGAAGAGGGAAAGAGAGTTGGGGAGAGAGGGGGATGCAAAACTTGAGAGACTATTGAATACTGAAAATGAACTGAGGGTTGAGGGGGAAGGGGGAATGAGGAAAAGAGGTGGTGGTGATGGAGGAGGGTGCTTGTGGGGAAGAGCACTGGGTGTTGTATGGAAACCAATTTGCCAATAAACTATTTAAAAAAAAAAACCAATGAGGAAATGGCTTAGGCACAAATCCAGGCCACCACTATATTTTAAGTGTGTGAATATCTTTTTTAACTTTGCACATCACTCACCAAATCATTTGCTAGCTGATGGGAAGAAGAGAATTACTGTGGGATTATATAGCCTCAAGACCAAAACAAAACATAAAGTCAAGATCATTGAGGATAACTGTGGGAGGATTTTATGATGTTTTATGGTAACCCAAAAACATGAAGACTGAATTTATTTGTAGTTATTAATTAAATTTAAAAAACTATTTCTTAAAAGATAAGTTATCTTTTATTTCTTAGACTTATTTAAGGTAAATTATAAAATTTATTATATATTTTAAAACTAATAACGAAACAAGGACAGTAGATTGAGCCTTCGGTCAATGATGCAAGGGACTAGAGACTTGGTTGAGGGCTACACAGTGTGGCCCAATAGATTTCCAATGTCATTTATTTAGCCAGTAGTCATAACTATATACTTGGAGTTAAGGACAAATGGGTGGCTATAGATGGGAACTCTTGATTAATTTGGTGGATTTGGTAAAGCAGTTGGCCCTAACATCATTAGGTAACCTGGACATATTTAAGAAACTCTGGGGAGACATATGCATTGAGTTATTTACCATATATCATATCAGGTTTTTAATGTTCTTGTTCCCAATGGTAACAGTTTTGAGAACAGAAAGGATTCTGCCATCATATTAATAAAAGTAGGATATTTTATTAATAAAATCCCCTAAACAAATTTTAAGTTATAGTCTGTGTTTTCTTTAGAAATATTTAGGAAAAAATGTTCTAAATAAGACTAATCACCTTCATTCAATATTCAACTATATATGTATACACACACACACACACACACACACACACACACACACACACACACACACATATATATATATATATATATATATATATATATGTAATCTAGAAAGCCTTTCAAATATTTTATTTTTGTAGTGTTTACAAACTTCCACCTGGTGAACATCAGCCCCAAATATATGTTTTTAGTTTCTCATCAGGGAATAATGGCCTTAATATATACCTCATAGCTGTTGGACATAAAGTAAGTACATCCTATCCTGGGTTGATTCCTCTCTTGTCCATCTGCTAGGCTGGATGACTGCTCAGGAGTTGGTCAAATCTCTGCCATGTGGCATAGCTTTAAATTTCGAGAGCATTTACATGGATAGGCCAAATTTGAATAATGGCAAACATCATGCAAATACTGGGCCATTTTTTTCTCAGTAGTATCATAGAATTTCTTCATCCTCTATTCCAGCTTAGAGTCTACGGATAAGTTTTTCTCTCTGCAGTCTTTTATTCCCATTCAAAACATGATGGAACAAATTTTTGAATTGAGTACCTCTAACATAAGTAACATACTATCCGTAAACAAATTATAAGATTATTTTATGTATTTGGAGGTTACTGCCCTTCCTTATGGAGACATTCACAGAAGCTATATCTATGAAGCTGAACAGCCTACCAATAAGCAGCCGATACATTAATAACTTCCTATTTTATATGTCATTAATTTAACATTACCAACATCTTTAAAATGTTAAATGAATAGGAAACACTACGTCTGAGTAGCCAATAAAGTCATTGTTGCAAAACTTATGAATTTGGCTCTTGGCTTATAAATTTTGGAAATACCATCACACTTTCATTATGAATCTAATTATTTAAGACACAGTCTGAAGAGGCTTAATTATCTGCTTTTCACTCCAAAATAGATGACAACCAACAAATTGGAAACTCAGAATGGATATATGACAGAAAAATGGCTGTTGGTTCTTTTGGTTTTTTTTTTTTTTTTTTTTTTTTTTTTT
>PJEM01018493.1:0-18638 GCA_004023845.1 Helogale parvula | reverse complement strand
TTTCGCTTAGCATGACACCCTCGAGGTCCATCCACTTTCCTACAAATGGCCATATGTCATTCCCTCTCATTGCCATGTAGTACTCCATTGTGTATATATACCACATCTTCTTGATCCACTCATCAGGTGATGGACATTTAGGCTCTTTCCATGTTTTGGCTATTGTTGACATTGCTGCTATGAACATTGGGGTACATGTTCAGGGAGCCCTCTTAATGGCTGCACAGCTGTGTCTCACAGAGACCTGAATACCATTAAAAACTAGAAGCTGCTTTAGAATACAATGCAGCTTGGGTTGTCCTATGAGACGCTGGGTATCAATCAGCCTGACTATAATGCTCCATAATTTTTACAGTGACACAGCTACGCTTGGTCTTTATTTTTACTATTCCTGCCATTTGCTGCCAACCTCATATATTCTTCTTTTTGTTTCAGGGCTTCTGCTCACGAATGACATCTGTCACCTTCATGGCTTCTACCTTCTGTGTATATTTTTTCTGTGTATGTCTTTTCTTTTCAGCTTCTGTCTCCGCTACCAACAGTAGGGGTTCTCCAGGGACTTCAACTCTCCAACATAAGCGGTCTGAATAGTGCTGTTGCTTTCCTTTTTCCTCATTGGGTAAAGCTCTCCTGCCTGTTTACTTCACAGAACACTACAAATGGGCTGCCATTGGGTGAGACATGCAAATGTGGTGGAATCTGCATCCTGGTAGCTGAGTCCAGAATATGGAAGCTGTGGCTAGCTTTCCTCAGAATGGAGAGTGGCATTCTAGGAATTGAGAGTATAAGAGATTCTTCCCCTTGCACAAAGTCCATCCAACTGTAACAGACCCTAGCCAGAGGGGTCTGCCCTTAGAGAAATGAAAGCTGGTGAGGTTGTGGGAATCATAGTCCCACAAGGGAAACTGAGTCACATGCCAGTCAGATAGGGCACACATGGCAGAGAATGGGAAAAGACTACCACACACACTCAAATGTCTATGGCTTGCCCTGGCCATATGGGAGTTCAGACTTGGGATAATATGACAAATGGTAGTAGATTGATTAGATGGACTTCCTATCGCAAGTCTTAGTCAAGATTAGCTCAGAATCAGTCATATCGACCAAACACACTGGATGCCTAAGGGCTTCTGCTGAAATTCCACAGATGCTTTCACATTATCTAGGGAGGGAATTTTGCCTCTCTGAGGAATATATTCTTTAGCTAACAGTGTGTTAGGAAATACTTCCTGAACTTTTAACTTGGAAACTCTGAATTTAAACAGTCAACACAGATTCCTCCATTCTATCTTGAATGGGCATTACAGTATTAAATTTTTTTCCTTAAAATTTTTTTAATTTTAATTTTTAATTAATTAATTAATTTAAAATTTTACATCCAAGTTAGCATGTAGTGCAACAATGATTTCAGGACTATATTCCTTAATGCCCCTTACCCATTTAGCCCATTCCTCCTCCCACAACCCCCCCAAGTAACCTTCTGTTTTTTCTCTATATATAAGAGTCTCTTATGTTTTGTCCCCCTTCCTGTTTTTATATTATTTTTGCTTCCCTTCCCTTAATTTCATATGTTTTGTACTTTAAATTCCACATATGAGTGAAGTCATATGATATTTGTCTTTCTCTAACGGACTATTTCGCTTAGCATAATACCCTCTAGTGCCATCCATGTAGTTGCAAACGGCAAGACTTCATTCTTTTCGATTACCGAGTAATAGTCCACTGTGTGTGTGTGTGTGTGTGTGTGTGTGTCACATATACACACCACATCTTCTTTATCGATTCATCCATCAATGGACATTTGGGCTTTTTCCATGCTTTGGGGATTACTGATAGCACTGTTATAAACATTGGAGTGCATGTGCACCTTTGAAACAGCACACCTGTATCTCTTGGATAAAGGTAGTAGTGCAATTGTTGGGTCATAGGGTAATTCTATTTTTAATTTTTTGAAGAATCTCCATACTGTTTTCTAGAGTGGCTGCACCAGTGTGCATTCCCCCCAGCAGTGCAAGAGAGTTCCTCTTTCTCTGCATTCTGCCAGCATCTGTTGTTGGCTGAGTTGTTAATGTTAGCCATTCTGACAGGTGTGAGGTGGTATCTCATTGTGGTTTTGATTTGTATTTCCCTGATGATGAGTGATGTTGAGCGTTTTTTTTATGTGCCTGTCAGCCATCTGGAGGTCTTCTTTGAATGTCTTTTGCCCATTTCTTCACTGGATTATTTGTTTTTTGGGTGTTGAATTTGGCAAGTTCTTTATAGATTTTGGATGTTAACCCTTTATCTGATATGTCATTTGCAAACATCTTCTCCCATTCGATCAGTTGCCTTTTAAAGTTTTGCTGATTGTTTCCTTGCAGTGCAGAAGCTTTTTATTTTAATGAGGTCCCAATAGTTCATTTTTGCTTTTGTTTCCCTTGCCTCTGGGGACATGTTGAGTAAGAAGTTGCTGTGGCCGAGGTCAAAGAGATTTTTGCCTGCTTTCTCCTCTAGGATTTTGATGGCTTCCTGTCTTACATTTAGGTCTTTCATCCATTTTGAGGGTTTTTTTTGTGTGTGTATGGTGTAAGTAAATGGTACAGGTTCATTTTTCTGCATGTCACTGTCCAGTTTTCCCAGCACCATTTGCTGAAGAGACTGTCTTTATTCCATTGGATATTCTTTTCTGCTTTGTCGAAGATTAGTTGGCCAGATTGTGGGTCCATTTATGGGTTCTCTATTCTGTTCCATTGATCTGAGTGTCTGTTTTTGTATCAGTACCATACTGTCTTGATGATTTCAGCTTTGTAATGCATCTTAAAGTCCACAATTGTGATGCCTCCGGCTTTGGTTTTCTTTTTAAAGATTGCTTTGGCTACTCAGGATCTTTTCTGGTTCCATACACATTTTAGGATTGTTTGTTCTGGTTCTGTGAAGAATGCTGGTATTATTTTGACAGAGATTGCAAATTTTTTTTCTTTAACACATGTGTTAGTTTCCTCTGGCTGCTGTAACAAACCACCACATATTTGGATGTTAAAAACAAAAGAAATGTATTCTCTTACAGTCCTGGAGGCTTGAAGTCCCAAATCTAGGTATTGGTAGAACCATGCTCCCTTTGAAGGCGTTAGAGAAGAATCTTGCTTCTTCCTAGCTTCTAATAGTTACCAGCAGCCCTTGGTGTTCCTTGGTTTACGCATTGCTCTAATTTCTACTCATCTTGGTATGGCCATTTTACCTCTATGGAGGCCTCGTGTTGCTTAGTCTTCTTATAAGGATTCCAGTCATCAGATCAGGGCTCACCCTAATCTAGTGTGACCTCATTTTAATAAATTACATATGCAAATAACCTTTTTCCAAATAAGGTCAATTCTGAAGTTCCAGACAGACACGAGTTTTAGGGGACATAGTCTGTCCAGCCCAGTATAACATGTTAAACATTCCCCAATCTTTGGTAATGTAAAGAAAATCATATACTTTTCTTAGTCTCCATTGGATGCATTCTAAAATGGATACAGGATACAGAGATGACTAAGATTATGAAACCGTAAATCTCTAACCAGTTGCATAGCATCACCATAGATTCTCAAGCAATCTGAGCAAAAGGGACACCTGGCAAATGAACACTGCTTATAACCAACTGGGACTTTGGCTTTAAACTTCCAAGGGGCCTCCCATTCCAGGATTTGAGCTGAACTACTTGTCTTCTGGTCTAAAGCCTTTAATAAAAGCAAGAAATATCTTCTTATATACCCAGAGTCAAGATTGTAATTTTTCATAGTGACAAGAGGTCAAAAAGGATTCACTCAAAAAAAAAAATCCCAAGATTAGGGTGGTGGAAAGATGATCTCTCTATGCTGGGAAACAGCAGACACAGAGGGTAAAGGCATGGGCTTTGGAGTCAAGTTTTTTAAATTTTGTTTTAATTTATTATTTTTGAGAGAGAACGAGCAAGCATGTGAGCAGGAAAAGGGCAGAGAAAGGGGGGTGGATAGAGGATCTGAAGTAGGCTCTGTGCTGATACTAGAGAGCTCAAATGCAGAGCTTCAACTCACAACCCATGAGATCATGACCTGGGCCAAAGCCAGATGCTTAACAGACTGAGCCACCCGAGCATCCCTCGGGTCAAGTTTGACATGAGTTCAGATCCTGATTTTGCCACTTACTAGCTGGGTGACCTTGTTTAACTAATTGGTCTTTTTAAGTCTCGTTTCCTCATTTGAACAATGGAAATAGTAGTATCTTCCCCACAGAACTGTTGTGAAGGGTAAATGAGATCATCTGTGTAATGCATTTAGTATATGTGAAGTGCTATCTATATTATTAAAGCTAAAACAACTGACCCAGGCTGCTCATATCAGGCCTTTTATCTCGTGAAGCTCACACTGATCTCCCCTGGAACTTCCTAGAGCAAGAAGGCCTTTCCATATAGGAATCACCAGGCAAATGAGAGAAAACTTCTCCAAAGGACAAAGCAGAAAGTGCTCTCACATCATCCAGATGCTTTAATCTAGAGGTTGCAAACTGGCAGCTTTCACAGCAGTTTCTGCCCCTCATGAATTTTCCCCTTCACCTGGACAAAGTTTTTACAAATTTGGAATTTGTTGCCTACATTAAAAATCTAAAGATGTTCCTTATTAAAAGCCCAACTTTCTGAGTTGAAAAATCAGAAGACCAGGCAATATTATGCCTAAGTTTTCTTATGGCTAGACTGCCACATACTATATTTTACAAACTGGCACATTTTTGAGAGCCAGAGGAGGTTCTATTAATAATTATTCCTGAACAACAAGCACGAAGTGAAACTGCCTGAGGCAAGTAGGGATATGTCGTTGGTCACCCCACCCATGATCCCAGTGGTCTGGAGCTAAGTAGAAATGAATGCCTGTTTCCTGGTGCTCTGAGTTAACCCCTACCTCTACTTCTAGGGTTTTGAATTTTCAGCCTCTATTTTAACACCTTTTCTATCATGCCTAATAACTGGCGCTTTGTTGTCTACCACAATCAAACATCTGTGACATGGGCTTCTGTCATCTTCCTTCTCTAAGAAGGAAAGAGTGTAAGGTGAGTCATCAGTCAGTCAGTGCATATGCTGGACTTCATTCAGGTGATATCAGGGATTCTTACAGAATTTCCAACATCATAATAACACCTATGTAATGTCATTAATGCTTTGTCATTATCCAGTGTCTTATTAATTAGACCTTCTCTGCATCTATAGGGCATACATCATTGGGTCATGTTGTATATGTCACAATAATCTAGAGACATTGTAAGATTCTTGATGAGCCCCCTGACTCACAAAAGGATTGGCTTAAATGTAACATAAACTAATTCTTTGAAAATTCTGAAGTTTTAAGGAATCCCATCCATGAATGGATTTTGTTCCAAAATTTTACTTGTAAGTCTAGCATAAAGAATCAAAACACATATTCCTATAAAACAATGCTGCTGCTTCTCCACCCCCCCACATATATACAACCAAAATAAAGTGAATTATATATATTATAAAATAAATACATCACAGTATATCTAAAGATTAGTACCATACCAGGTAGTAATCTATCCCTTGGTATTAGTAGTTTGAATTCTATATGTAAGAGAAAGTATCTGCTAAGTATTTTTTTTAAGCACTCCCTCTTTAGGAAATATGAACCAAGGCCAGTGGTGGGAGAAGTGATTTACTAAGGGGGTTTTGTGAACATTCTCTTCTTCTGCTCATTTGTATGTGCAAAATGTTTATTCATGTAGTATTTGTAAAGTGGGCACAATACACATAATTAATGTTAAAGCTCTTTTTTACCTAGGATATTTGACATACATAAATGTACATAATACAAAAATATAGAGGAAATGTCATTCCTTGATGAAAGTAGATTATTTGAAATTTACAGTGTGCAATAAGACTATTTAGAGCTGGTAGGTGAGTTGTAAAGAGTCCTGCTTCAGGTGAACTTGCTTTGAGTTCAGTCTCTGCTATTAACTGATTGTGCAACTTTGGGTAAATAGCATACCCTCATTGAGATAAAGCTTTCTTATCAGAAATCTGAATAAGAATGATAACAATAATTCATATTTCACAGACTTGTTTTGAAGATAAATTGAGATAACATTGTGATAGAGCTTTGTCCACTATGAAATGATGTGAAAAAATAACCAAAAAGTAGATTAACACTTATTAAGCTCTCACGAACCAAGAACTGTGATGGAATTACTATTACTAACTAGCTACCAATACTAATTGCAGTGGCAGCAATGGTATCCTTGAAACTGCCAATCTAAATCATCCTCTGTTAGATACAAATGAAGAGACCGGAGCATCTCTTCTACTCTGAGCAGAAACCCGTCTCCTCCCACTGAAAATACTCACAGAACACCGGGCTTGTAAACATCCTGCCTTCTGATTTTAATAACAATATTACAATGGAGATGATGCTGCATCCTGGCCTACACCCTAGAGTAGGAGTGATAGTGACTCATTGTGACTTGTGAATATTATGAAGAAGGCATACCTTAATGGTAACTTTCAGCCAGACTTGAACTTAATATTTCAATAGGGCAGGAGAAGGGAATGGCCTTGGGTCGAACTAGAACCCATTAATGGTATTGTTACTTGATTCCTAGAACTTAATGGTGTTATCTTGTGTGTTAGTTTGCTACAGATGCTATAACAAAGTCCCCAAGATTGGGTGGCTTAATGAAAATTTATTTTTTACCAATTCTGGAAGCTAAAAGTCTAAGACCAAGGGCTTGGTGTGACTGGTTTCTTCTGAGGCTTCTTTCAGCTTGTAGATAGCTATCTTCTCTCTGTGTCTTCACATGGTCTCCTTGTGTGTGTCTGTGTTCTAATCTCTTCTTATAAGAACACCTGTCATCTTGGATTAGGACCCACATTAATGGCCTCATTTTAACTTAGTACCTCTTTGGAGACCCTATCTCCAAATATAGGCACATTCTGACATAAGAGGGGGTTAGGATTTCCACATATGAATTTTAAGGAAACACAATTCAGCCCACAACACTTTGTAAGATAAATCAGTGATCTACTTTGTTCTCAAGAAATTTTCCCTAGCTTTCTATCTCCTTTATCTTTTCCTCCTCCCCATGGTCCTTCCCCACCTCCACTACTAAAACCATCTAGCCCCTTCAGTTTCATAGCATTTCAAACACTAATTCATGAATACAACACTGCTATTGGAATTGGCAGCTCCATTCCACTGACTTGGTGTTCAAGAAAAATGAGTGTAAAGTACCAGGTCTCAGTGAAACATCTTCAAAAAGTCCTTCTAGAAGCCATTGTTCCTTGACCCACATCCTATGCATCTACTTATTTTAGTAGCTAAGTAACTCCAAGGTCTATATCAAGACCTCTTCTCTACTGACCTACTCATTTCCTTAGATTCTGGTTTCTTGGTAAGTTTGTTTTATCTTTCAGTCATTTTTCCAGAATGGAATTCTTTTTTTTTTTTTTTCCTTTTGATCCTTAGTTATTACCCAGAAGGAAGTCATCAGAAGTTCGCTTGATCTTGTTCATTCCAACTAAGAATATTTGTCTTTATCTACTCACAGGAGAGATCTAAAGCATGCTTCACCTTGTAGTGCAACTCAGGCTAACTCCTAAGCTTGGCAACTTACTGTCTTGATGCCTTGTTTGCCACTCCATTTGTTCTCCACCCTGAATATACTAAGCTGATGGTTTCAGTGATGTTACATAACAGGTATTTCATCAGCTTTCTGCCTTATAGCATATATGGTTATACTTGTGACCTCATATACTTTAGGACCATGTAGCTCCCAGACAAAATTTAATTACACTGATGAGCATCCTAAACTGAATATGTCATCAAGCATAGTAAGAATATCAAATCTGTCATTGACAAATGATATCAGTCCATCAAAATTAATATTTTCCATGGTCCTTGAAACAGAAGTGTTTACAGACATTTCTAGAGACCAATAGGAGTACATAGGATTATTAACTCATGGAACTGTTTTTTCCCTAAATATTTCCCTTCTAATTTAAGCCCCAGCTATTGAGATAGTTTTGGAGTAAAATCATTTAAATCCAGATATCTAAATGACTAGATAATAATAGTTCTTCTAATGCTATGGAATGCAACCTCCTCTTGAATAAACTTAAAAGGACACTTTGCTGAAACAAGTTTGTAAAACTAAATATTTTTCAACTTTTACAAGCAGCCACTTCCCAATCCTCTGGCAACCATGCCACAGGCAGCCACCCCTATATAAATATGCAGTTAGAAAGATAAACACTCATTAAAGTCCCTAGTGGTAGCATTGTTTCTCAGGGTTCAGTAATATTTGTTCAGTGGGTAGATAAAGAAAGAGATTAGCAATGTTTCCACTGGGCTTTACTCCTTCCTAAAACCAGCCAGTCTTCTCCCTGGGAGAAAGGCATGTGTTCCAGAATTGTCTTAGGACAACTTACTACTTCAAGAGCAAACTAAACTCCTCATTGGGTCCATGCTAAGCCACCCATTTTTTTCTGAAGGCCATTAATTTTAGTTACTCATTAGGTCAGACCTCCAAAATAATAGGGGTAAATTTGAAGAACAGATTTCCTTTTTAAACATGTTAGTATAGCTTAAATATTTGCATTTGAAATGAAGAGTGAGTTGGGTAGGTGCTCTAATATCATTTCATAGACTTACAGATTTTCTAAAAATGTAATCTGTCAGTTAGTATAGAAAGACCCCTGGTCTTGGCTCCAGTCTAATCAGGCCAATGACTAACCATGTGCTCTCTGGGAAAGCTGGAAAGCTGGGCTAGGCTTTCTTTATAGAATATAGGAGAAATGGAACGCTAATATCCCTCTGACTGAAAATTTATAATATGCTCTTGGGAAAAACAGATTTCATCTTCATCTTCCTATCTCCTAAGGTTTTTGTGAGCATCAAATAACAAGATTTACTCCACAACATAGTGTCATCCATGTAATAGAATGTACATGTGAGAGGTAGCTATATTTGCTTTCTTATCTAGTCAGCATTTGGCAGAATAAATGAAAGAAAAACAATAGTAGAAATGTTTGCCCCTCCACTTTAAAGAAGGAAGGAAATACTTTTAGATTCTAGAGTTATTTATGGCTTTTTAAAATAGAGATTGGGTGAAGTAATTAAACTTGTCATGTGTTAATATGCTGGTTTTAAGCAGCTAATGTAAAATCTTTGTCGAACAAAGCAGTTTGGTTCTCCTGTCAGATTAAACATTTCAAAATGTTAACAAACTAATCTTTTCGAAAGAGAAATCTAGTATTTAGGCACATGTTATTTTCTTTAAATTTTTCCTTTGTTGATTGATTTCAAGTACCTTTCCAGGAGCTGGGGATACAATAATAAACAAAACAGGCAGAATCTCTTCCATCAGGGAGCTTACCTTCTCACACCAGTGAGGGGAAATTAAAAATTGTACAAATAAACTAATAACTATACTAAATCAGTAGAGGGGTAAGTGCCATTGTTAACATTTTTCTAAGTTTATTTAATTTGAGAGAGAGCATGGGCAGAAGAGAAGCAGAGACAGGGAGAAGAAGAGAGAGAATCCCAAGCAGGCTCTGCATTGCCAATGCAGAGCCTGACACGGGGCATGAACTCGCTCACTATGAGATCATGACCTGAGCTGAAACCAATCATTAATGCTTAACTGGCACTTAACCAACTGAGCCACCCAGGTGCCCCGCTTCCATGGCAATATTTAAGACAGGGTAAGAAAGGGGCCCTGGATGGCTCAGTTGGTTGAGTGTCCGACTTTGGCTCAGGTCATGATCTCACGGTTCGTGGGTTCTAACCCTAAGTCAGGCTCTGTGCTGACAGCTAGCTCAAAGCCTGGAGCTGTCTTCGGATTCTGCGCCTCCCTCTCTTTCTGACCCTCCCCTGCTCGCTCTCTCTCTTTCTCTCTCTCTCAAAAATAAATAAATAAAACGTTTTAAAAAACAGGGTAAGAAAGATGGGGAGTATCACAGAGGAGACATGCTTTTTCTATGGAGTGGCTAGGGAATATGTCAATAATACAGCACAACAGTAGAGATTGGGAGGGAACAGAAAGGAAGTCATGTAGATACATTCCAAACAGAGGGAACAGCAAAGGCAAAAGCTCTATGCAAGAGGGACCTTGGGGGTATCTAGGAAACAGCAAGAAACCCAGAGTGGTAAAGGAAGAACAAGAGGAATGATTACCCATTATTTCTTTCAAGGAAAGAATGATCAAACTTATCTTCATCTTAATCACGGGAATCTACTCCCAAAGCCACGAGCACACTGTATGTTAGCTAACTTGACAATGAATGATATTAAAAAAAAACAAAAACAACTTATCTTTATCTTAACATCAACTTTCACTCCAGCAGAAATTCCTTATTGAGTTCTTTTGTTCTGTGCCTCAGTTTTTCATTTGTAAAATAGTACCTCATAAGGTTGTGAGAAGGAAAGGACTTGCTAAATATAAAGAATAATTAAGAATGCATCTGCCACAGAGTAGACCACGGAGGGCTAGTTTTATTACTATCATTAGCGTCATCATCATCTCTTTATTAACAACAATGTCAATTATTCAATTTTTGAGACCAATTTTGGCACCAATAGTGCCAACCATGAATTATTGGGGCAGTTTCTTTATACATGTTCTTAGGACATTAGGTAGGGTCATGGTATGTGGTGACTCAAGCACAGAGGTTCATCCCATCAAATGTCTTAGAGAAAACTTAACATGAAAAAGAACGGCGGTTTGAAGATTAAAATGTTAATTTAGACATAAAATAAATATGATGTATCTCTGTACTCACTTGAGTTTTTCTTTCTTTTTTTTTTCCAGTCAACCTTAGTTTCTTCTCCTTGTGACAACACAGAATTCTTGGATGTTTGCAATCTCTTTCACATTCATTTCCAGCATGTGGTCTGAATTGATTCCTTGTTTCTCAATTACAACCATCATGGAATCAAGATTAATAACCTGCTTGGTGAGTTTTGTACACTTTGGAATCTGGAGGCTTTGTACTCACTGTGGCCTGTTGGGCTCTCTGTGGTTCTTTCTAAATGCTCCTGCAGCGAGGGTCAAGGACAATAGCAAAGAAGGGGAACATACCTGCCTTTGGGCCACTGCTACCAGCTTCCATTATTTCTTCTCTTCTTCCAGGCATTTAATCATGGCTGAGGGGAGTCTGGAAGTGGATTTAAAGTTCATTAATATAACCCCTGTGCTTAGAACAATGACTGGAATATTGGATGAACTTACTAAGTATTTGTGGAATAAATAAACATGGGATAGGTCTGGTAGACCATGTTGCATTCTCCTAAACAGACCATCACCAAAGCATGACCAAGAAGAATAACATCTCTTTATTGTACTGTCCTGTGGGTGCTGGACTCTCATCGTCACTGGTCACATGGAGCATCTACCTTCGTTATCAAGCCCTTCAACTTAGGGTAAAGTGTACCTGGAATAGGCTTTACTTTTAGTGGCCATTGAACTTGGTTTCACAAGTTCCAATAGGTTAAGCAGAGCTTATGGGGGGAAAAAAAAGCATCTTGGAAGGATTTTTATTTCTGGGCTGATTAGTCATTCGCTCAACATTTTTACAGAAAATACTTAGTAGGGGCCCTTTCTGTACTGGACATAGGCCAAGGTAACATAATACTGTAGGCCTTCATACTCTAATTAGTATAAATAAACAATCAACTAGTTCTTGAGAATCATAAGTGGCACCAAAATAGCATTCTATGTATCATGTAATGTCAAATTGGATGACTGATTTTCAGTGAGAACAGGAAAGCTTCAGAACAGAAGTGGTATTCTCTTTATCATGGAAAGAATGAAGAACATTTTAACGGACAGACCAGTTATGTGTTATTAACAAATATAATTATAAAACAGAAATACTACACCGTCTGTGCAAACTTTCATTATTAATCCAGCATCCAATATATCTCTGACTTTTCTTCTGTGATTCCTCATGCTTAAAAGCTGTGATTTTGCACTTCTTTAACCAACACTTATAGGTAAAAAAAGAATTCATCTTACAAGCCATGTACTGGGACACTGTTGTAAGATTTGGTGGAGGAATAGCTCTTTATTCCTTCTTTTATTTACCAAACACATAGCCATCTGTCCCTGATCACAGATTTTTGATGCTCATTCTTTCTTAGTTAAATATTGTATTTATTGCTGAAATGATTTACCATCTTTCTCTGAGAATGCTTTCAAATATCCTATTCTCCAGACCAATGAGGAAAAGTGGAGACTATGGCAAGTGTTTAATATATTTCGAAAAAGATTTAAGAGAGGATGAGATTGAGGGATATTTTTTTCAAAGTCTCTTCCTATAATTTTGCCCATTTATTTAGCTAGTATTCATCAGGTGCCTGTTATGTCTCAGCATAGATGATAGGAAGGGTATTCCCCGTAAGATGTTGTGTTACTAATTTATTCTCTATTCAATAGAAACTCTGTACTTCTTTTCATATAAGATGTGTGATCCAACATCTAGATAAAGGCTTTAATTCTGGCTGTTCGTTTCCACTACAGCGTTGATTAATCCCATCATTCAGGGCGCATCTAATGGTAAGAAGCAAGGAACATAATCAGGGAGACGTGCATTCAACTAGTATTTATTGAGCAACTTCTATGAGCCACGTACTATAATAGTTTTAATGTTTTGAATAGTTTATTTTCTGACAATGACAATCAGTCGAAGATAGAAGAGCGTGGGGGCAGTTTTAAAGTTCAGCACAAAATGCATTTTTGTTCTGAAAGAGAGAAGGAGGGTGTGGGAAGAAGGCGGACAAAGCAAGGTGAAGACCAATGTCCTAAGGGGGGAAAATTCAGTGCCTACCAAAGGAATGTTCACTTAAATAAGAACAGAGGACCAGCTACCTGCTGCAGGATGCAAAAGGTGACCCGTGCCTAAGGTTCGCTCCCCCTGTCTTGCTGGAAGCCGCACAGGGTGGCCAACACGTCCTGCCACGTTGGGGACAGCCTGCCGCCTGGGGCGCAGCTGACAACCTCGCGCCCTGCGTGCTTGAGCCTGCAGCCGCCCCCACCTGCGCCAGGGCGCCGGAGCCCCGCCCCCGGGGAGCGCGGGCCAATGGGCTGGGCCCCAGGGGGCGGGCGGCGGCCGGGCGGGAGGCGCGAGGCTTGGGGGCGGGGCGACCCGGGCGGTGCGGTGGTGGCCTTAGCTGCTGGGGCGGCAGCGGCGGCGGCGGCGGCGGCTTGGCCCGGCGTCCGCGGGCCGTGGGGGATGGGGGCGGCGAGCTCCAGCCCTCGGCGGAGGCGGCGGCGGCCGTGAGTGTTGGGCGGGCGTCCGCGTCCGGGACGCGGGATGGAGCGCCGCGGTGAGTGTGGGGCGGCGGCGGCGCTCGCTCGGGCTGCGGCGGCCGGGACTCCGGGCTGGGGTCGTTCGCGGAGCTGCCGGTCAGTTGCGGTCCAGGGTGTGGGCGACCCACGCGGCGGCCCAGAGCTGAGGCGGCTAAGGGCTGCGCGGGAGGCCGGGCGCGTGTCGTCAGTGCTCCTGTCTTCCTGGAGGGGTCCGACGGGAGCAGAGGAACCGGGAAGGGGGCGAGCAGTGGCTGCGCGGGCACTTCGGACCCCGGATGGGTGTCCTGAATTAGGCGACGCCGCAGCAGCCGTGAGAGGCTCGCGGCTGGGGAGAGAGAGGCTCGCGGGGCAAACTTTCATCCCATTCCTGGTGCCCCTGAGCGTCCTGCAGCCCCTCTCCCTTTTCTGGCCACACTCCCTCAGCGCTTTCGTGCGCAATTCAGGGGTTCCTTTATCCCCACCCCGTTGGGACTTCACTTGGGACCTCGACACTTAGGATCTTTTGGCAGTTTGATGGCATTTGCTGAAATTTCAGTCTGACAAATGGAAACGATGAGATAAAATAACAGACAACTCGTATTCTATATCTGTTTCTTGTCACCCTTCACCTAACCCAGGCCTAGGCTGTTTATTATTTGGGGGAGGCGGAGGAAGAACGGAAGGTAGAAAAACACTCTCCCTTATAAGGTGAGTGCCCCTACTCGTGCGGATCTGTCACGATCTCCACACCACTCCCCTCCACTCTCCCTTCTCCCCACTCCTCTCTTTCCCCTCAGTAACTGTCCCTTCACCATCACCTCCTCCATCCACCTTTTCCCAAGCCTTGGCTCTAGGATAAACCCTGTGCTCTGCAAAATGGAATTGACAGGCGGGGGCTTGCAGCTAATAGGAGAACGTATCCCTGTGAGTTTGTTCCCCAGGATGTCCCAGGACCCTTTGATCAACCCTTGGTGCTTGGGGGCGGCCTTCCTTTGACGTACAGAGTAGCCAGGGACCTTCCTTGTCTTTGAACCCCTCTGACATGTCCAGGGTCTATCTCGCTTTTTCACCACCGCTCTTCTTTACAGACAAGGATGAGGTTTTTTTTAATTTGTTTTTGTTTTTTGTTTTGACCACCGTTTTCACTACTACCCCTCCATACATTGAGTTTTTTGAATTTTTGACTTTCCTCTGTCTTCTAATGTTGGATCTTTTGGGAGTGTGTGTGGGGTTTTTTGTTTGTTTGTTTGTTTGTTTTTAACTAATTTATCTTTTGGAAGTGTGAAGACGTGTTTTGTGAAAGTTTCAAGACCGTGATGGAGCCAAAGTTACTAAGGAGTTTTTTTTTTTCCTCATTTCTCTTTTCCTTTCCTCTTCCTTTATTGGGAATTAGCTTTGCCTCTTTATTCAGTTTGGGAAAGAGATATCTCTTCAAGAAAAAGAATTCACCAGTTAAGGAGTCAGAACAAATTATGAGAATCTTGGAGATTTAGATTCCTTTCTTCAGAGGTTTCTTTAGGCAGTTTGCCAGAAATGCATAATTAGAAATGCTTCCTGATTGTTGGAAGGGTGCAAGTAAGGAGCCTTGAGCTTAACTTCTGCTAGCTTTATGCTACAAATAGCTCTGATCTCTGGATTCTGAGAAGGGTTTGAGAGTGAACTTGAAGGAAAGTAAGAAAGGCCTGGGTAGAAAATGTTTCATTCCCCAGATTGGTAGGAAATAGAACTTTGTCTGAGATGAGGAAAGTACTGTTCAGCAAATCTGTGGTGGCTGGTCAATTCCCACTCTGCCCACCTGCCTAAAATAGATCATCTACCTAAATTATAGGAGCCTTCACTTCCCAGCTGTAGAAGTCCTTGACCTAGGAAGGTGAGCTTCTACAACCACTGCTGTTGGTCCCAGGAGTGAGCGCTATGTTGAACAAAGCTCATACCCTGAAGCACCCCTGCTCCAAGGATTTGCATTCTTGCGCTATTGGTGATTCATTCTGTATTCACCCAGAAACTTTAGTTTCATCCCACTCTGTTAGAGCCCTGTGGATCCTTTCAGTCTATTGGGTAGAAGTAGGTAATCTTAAATAAACAAGGCCCAAGGCATAATATATTGGGTTACTCAAGAAAGTATATTGAATGTCCTATAGGAAAATAGAAGAATGATTTGTTTTCAGTGGTTTCTTGGAAGAAGTGACATTTTGTGTGAGATTGAAAGTAAGAGAATTATTTTAATAAGCACAGGCAGAAAGGGCCTTCTGAAGAGAATCGGCTGGTTATCTCTATGCTTACCAGGTTGCCATGGATTCTGCCATTTATTTATTTATTTTAGAGAAAGCGTGAGCAGAGGAGAGGAGCAGAGGGAGAGAGAGAGAGAGAGAGAGAGAGAGAGAGAGAGAGAGAGAGAGAGAGAGAATCTCAGGACCCATGCTCAGCACAGAGCCCAAAGTGGGTCTCTATTCCACAACCCTGGGCTCATGACCTGAGCCGAAATCAAGAGCTGGATGCTCACTTGACTGAGCCACCCAAGCGCCCCCAATATGTAAGGACACATTCATGTGTAAAGAGACAAGAATGTTTAAAACAAAAGTCAGGAACTAGGATTTTGTGGAGTGTTTGCTCTTTCTTGTTTATCTTTATTATTACTCTGATTAAGCAAAAGAGCCATTTGATTAAACTGCCTCCCTACATAAAAATTTTTCTTAGGGTCGCCTGTGTGGCTCAGTCGGTTAAGCCTCTGACTTAGGCTCAGGTCAGATCTCACATTCCTGGGTTCGAGCCCTGCCTCAGGCTCTGTGCTGACAGCTAGCTCAGAGCCTGGAGCCTGTTTCTGGTTCTGTGTCTCCTTCTCTCTCTGCCCCTCTCCCTCTCATGTTCTCTCTCTCTCTATCAAAAATAAATAAAACATTAAAAAAATAAAAATTTTTCTTAGAAAATGTTTTATATTTGTCATTGAGAAAGTTTTCAAGTACCATAGTCTTCCATTCTAAGGAAGAAGATGGAAAATATTTTGAAAAGTGTTAATTTTTTTAAGTTTTTTTTTTTTTTAGTATTTTATTTTTATTTTTGAGAGAGAGAGACAGTGTGAGCAAGGAAGGGTCAGAGAGAGAGAGGAAGACACAGAATCTGAAGCAGGCTCCAGGCTCTGAGCTAGCTGTCAGCACAGAGCCCAACGCAGGGCTCGAGCCCATGAACTGTGAGATCATGACCTGAGCCAAAGCCGGACGCTTAACCAACTGAGCCACCTAGGCGCCCCTGAAAAGTGTTAATTAAGGAAGGGAGTGAATTGCATTTGAGGGACTGTTCAAAGGTAACATTCTATAATTTTATAATTTATTTATCTAATACTCCCATTAAGCATTAGCATGCTATTAGGTTTTTATACACTTTGAATGAGTTTTGACAAACGTGTACACCATGTATTCACCTCCGTAATCGAAATACTAGAATATTTCCATCACTCCAAAAAGTGATGAGCACCCTCATGCTCATTTGGGACTCCCTTCCACCCGCCCCCCCAACACCGCAACCTCTGTCCCCAGGCATCAGATGATTAGGTTCATCTTTTCTAGACTTCATGTAAATGGCATTATATAGTATATATTCTTTTGTGCCTGACTTCTTTCATTTCGTATGCTTTTTAGATTCATCCATGGTTTGGGTTGTATCACGGATAACTATTGTTAAGTAGTATTTCATTGTAAGGCTGTAATACAATTTGTTTTTTCATACATCTGTTGATGGACATTTGATTTTTCTCCAGTTTTTGACTATCATGAAAAAAGTTGCTATGTACATTTGTGTACAAGTTGTTGGATGAATGTATGTTTTCATTTCTGTTGAGTTGGATGGTAAGTGTATGTGTAGCTGCATAAGAAACTGCCAGCCTGTTTTCCAAAGTCGTTCCTTATGTAGCAGCAATGTGTGAGAGTTTTAGTTGTCCTACATCCTATCCTAAATTTGGTATTTCAGTCTAACTAAAATGAAAAATTCTAGTAGATATTTAGTGGTATCTCATTGTGGTTTAAATTTGCATTTCCCTGATACTAACGATGTTGAACACTATTTCATGTGCTTATTGCCCATTTGTGTATTACTTTTTGCAGTTTCTATTCAAATATTTTACTCATTAATGTATTGGGTTGTTTCTTATCGAATCGTTAACAGTTCTTGATATAATTTGGATATAATTCTTTTGTCAGATATTTTTCCCAATTTGTGGCTTGTCTTTCATTTCTTAAGTTGCTTTTCAAAGACCTTAAGTTTTAATTTTCATGAAGTCCAATGTACCAATGTTTTCTTTTGTGGTTCTTGCTTTTTGTGTCTGTTTGATAAATTGTTCCCTAGGTTTTCTCTCATGTTTTCTTTAAAAGTGGGATCTTCAATCATTTTCTGAAAGGACTAGATTATAAATATTTAAGGCTTATCGAGTATAGCACCTCAACTATTCAACTTTTGTTATAGCTCAAAAGCATTTATTGACAATAAATAAACAATTAGGAATGGGTGTTTTCCCCCAAAAGTTTTATTTATAAAAATAGGCAGCTGCCTGCCCCCTTTGAATCTTGAATTTTAAAGGCTGTATGTTTAGGCTATGATACATGTTGAGTTTAATTTAAGGCGTGTGGTAAAGGGTCCAGGATCATGTGTTTTTCATATGGAGCTCAAGTTATTTCAGCACCATTTATTGAAAACACTATCTTTTCCTCCATTGAATTCCTTTGACACCTCTTGAAAATCATTTGACTATATATATGTCGTTCTGTTTCTGGACTCTACTCTTTTGGTCTGTATCTTACATCAGTGTTGTGCTATCTTGACTACTATAGGTCCATAGTGAAGTCTTGAAATCAGGCAGTGTAAGTCCTCAAATTTGTTCTTTTTCAAAATTGTTTTGGCTGTTCCAGTTCTTTTATTCTTATACATTTAACACTCAGCCTGTCAATTTCTACAAAAAAAAAAAAAACGGAGAATATTGTTTGGGATTGCTTGAAACTATAGATCAATTTGAGAGAAATTAAAGTCTTAACCAGTAGTGAGCCTTCCAATCCATGAACATGGTATACTTGTTGATTTAATTTCTTGTTAAAGAAATTTATTGTAATTTAAATTGTTTCTTTAATTTCTTGCATTAGTATTTGGTAGTTTTAAATTTAGGATCCTGCATTCGTTTTGTTAAATTTGTTCCTTAAAAATCTTATTTTTGATGTTATTGTAAATGGTAAGAGTTTCTAAAATTTTATTGTCCAATTGTTTATTGCTAGTATATAGAAGTCAAATTGATTAAAGTGTATTGACTTTATATTCTGTGACCTTATAATATTCATTTATTAGGTGCAGTAGTTTTTTTTTTTTTTTTT
>PJEM01018492.1:0-11472 GCA_004023845.1 Helogale parvula | reverse complement strand
TCTTCTTGAGGGTACAGCGGGGGGAAAGTGTGCATTCTAAAATTTTCGGGGAAAAGGATAAGGAAAGGGAGATCCGGGATCTTCCTAGCAATGATGACACTCCCGCTAGTTCTCCGCTAGAAGCCAGGCCGGGAGGACTTACTGCAGGGGGAGATGGCCCTTTGCCTGCCCCGCCCGCCCCCTCCCTTCCTCAGTCACCCACACTCCTGAACCCGCACAGACACACAGACTCGTAGGCTCGAGCGCCTCGGAGACATCCAGACACGCGCACGCACACACACACGGCCCTGAAGCAACACCCCTATGCACCCCTCAAATGCACACCCGTGTACGTACCTCAGATACCTCCACATAGACCCGCACGCGTGCACCCCTTCCACACACGTGCACAGAAGGGCTGTGTGCGCTTCCTTCTGCAGGGTTAACCTTTTAGAGCTGCACCGGGGTCTTTTCCTGGGAGCCGTGTGTCTCCCCTCAACTCGTACTTCCCGCCCCAGGGAGGTGGGGGGACGTAATGGTCTGTATCCTTATTGGCTCTTGCAATAAAACGTCAAACGTGGGGAGAAAGCGCATGGTGGCGTCTTTGCTACAAAGGTGAGTGAAGGTGTCCGACTTGCCCCAGACCGGGGGTCAGATGGCTTCAGGAGGGTCAGTGGGACCCCTGACCTTGGCCCACCCCGCAGAGACAAGAGCCCTGAGGGGTGCATTTGGGGGTGGGGAGTTGAGGGGAGGGGCATGTCGGGACGGTGATTGAAGCTTTCTTCTGGAAGAGGCCACGAGGCCTGGTGTAGGTGACTCTGATGTGTGTCCCTGACGTGTTCTCCTCACTCAGCCTGAGGTTGAGCCCGAGATGGGCTGTGCGAGGGGCTCAGGACAGGACCCGCCGCGAGGGGTGGGCCGCTGCGTGCCAACAACGGTGATGACCGACGGGAGTGAGTCCTTGGCTTTGTGCCTAAGTGCTTCCTCCTTTCTTCTGTCATTTCTAACATCACAGTCACCTTGGCCTGTGACCTGGGATGGGCATTCCTACGCGTATCTTATAAATGAGGAGTCTGGGGCTCAGGGAAGCTGCAGGACGTGGCGGGTGAATGAGTCAGGCTGGCTAATCGCTGTAACAAACAGTTCCGAAACCTCGGTGGGTTAGCTCCAGGAAGGTTCGCGGACACGCCCCCTTCAGTGAGAGTCGCCAGGATGCCCTGCTTTGATGCAGTGTTTCTGAGACCCAGGCTCCTTCTTGGGGCTCTGCTGCTCTTGGGGTGCTGGGAGCACCTTGACCTGGCAGGTGGATGGAAAAATCAAGTGAGGGGTTTATGCATAATGCTCTTTGTGGGCGGGGCCTGGGAGTGGCGGCCTCGCCTTGGCCCACAGTCTATAGGCTAGAACTCGGTCACCTGCTGCCTCTGCAACCGGGAGGCTGGGGAGTGTCGCGCAGCTGCGGTCCGGGAAGAAAAGGAGAACGCGGGTACCCATCTCCACCACGCCCAGACTCACGGCCCACGACAGTGAAGTCAGTCCTTAGGTTCTGACCCTGGTCCTGTGCTTTCTCTTCTGACGCTTTACTTTGAAGTATTTCGCTTTTCCAGCGGAGCTGTGTTCCTGGTCTTTTTCTAGGTCTGGAAGTCCTTACGTTTATGAGAATCTAATGATAATGACAACGGTATCTCCTTGTTACATGCACGTCTGGTTTTCTGTCGCCGCCACCCTGCAAGGTGTATCGCAGAATCCTGTGCCCTGCTTGAGGACAGTGCGGTTCAGGGAGATGGAGTGGCTTCCCTGAGGTCGTGGGAGGGGGGCTGGGAGTCCAAGCCTTTGGGGTCTCGTCTCCCGTCTTTCTCGCACGCCCCTATGGCTCCTGCCAGACACGGGATTGGGGTCTGAGTAGGTGGAGAGTCAGCCTTCTTAGTCCTGCAGGGGGAGACTTCCCTTACCTAGGATGCACATACAGCGGGCCAAGGGCTGGCTGGCTCCTGCTCAGGAAAACATCAGGAGCCACAGGCAGGCCTAGGCCATTGTAGCTCAGTTTACTTGGTACCTGCGCACCTGCAGATATCAGCAGGGCTGGGAATCGAGCTCCAGTTACATGATCTTGGGCAACGTTGGGTTGGAAGTCAAGAGATATTCACGCGGAAACCAAGCCATCGTTAACTGTGCAACCACGGGCATCGCAACAAAAGTCTCTGGGGTTCGGCACCGCACCCTCCTCTCCTGCAAACGGGGAGACTGTCGTCACCACCCTTGCCCCACGCCCTGCTGCGCTGCACGCCTCCTAACTGGTTTCACCATTTGTCTCTAATCCCTTCCTGCACGTCCCAGGAAGTAACCTTCCTAACCACACGCCCCGTCCATTGCATCTCTCTTCTGAGCACCAACATTCACGGCCCCCGTAATGTCCAAGCTCTTTATTAGCCCCTCATATTGTTTATACTCTGTCCCCAGTTACCTGTCCAGAGGGACCTCTCTGGGTCCCTCAGCCTCATCTCCACCCCTGCATCCCTGCGACGGTGCCCTCCTGCCAGGCTTCCCTCCGGGCACCCTTGGTGCCTGGTCTTCCGAGAATGTTTCTTATCTTTTCTCCCAGCTTGTGAGCCTCACCAGGGTGAGAGTTAAGTCTTGTACAATTTGTACCTTTGGATATAACAGCCCTCAGACAATAGTTTACGCATGAGAAAATAATCACGAGATAGCCAAGACTTTCGGTGATATGCAAATGAAAGATATGGCTTAGAAGCCATTGGATTGACGGTTTCCTGCGGCCTCCACGCCTTGTCGACTGCTAACCTCCCTGGGTTTATGTGCAAGGCAAGCAGAGACCTGTGGCAATTTGAGCTGTGTATTCTCTACCCAGGGGGCGGGGGGTTATACGCCCAGGCCCCCCGCAGGCTCACCTGTCAGGAAGTAAGCTAGGCAGGTGCATTTGGGGAGCGCCTCGAATTGAGCTCCGCTGGCTGTCTGCCCACGCTCAGCCCCTCCACACCAGGCCACATTGTAGGCTGGAGCCAGTGGAGAAAGTAATGGATTGGAACCAGGATGCTCAGGTTAAGTGGGCCGCTTTGTGGAACTCATCCATAATCCTGCTGGAGCCCAGAGAACAATACGTTAATTAGAGCCGACAGCACGGCCCTCACCAGCCATCCATCCTGCGGTGTCTGCAGGGCCTTCCCCGTGGACGCCGGCCCACTCCCTTCTCTGAAAGAGATTTATTCATGATCAATGTTTGTCTGTGAGAGGGACCCAGGGGGAAGGGATCAGGATTCCAGAGGGGATGGGATATGAAAGGGGCAGAGCCAAAGCCACTGGCAGCTGACGCACGGGTGTGTCGGGGGGCTGGAGACGGGGTGTTCCCAATTAGGACGGGACACGCCCGCTGGATTGGGCAGGGGAAGAGGAAGTCAAACGGAATTAGGAGAAATTCAGTAAATATGTCCGACAAGTGGTCCTTGTGGGAGTTTAACTCTGGACCTAGCTCGCTTTAAGCCACATACGATGGGGTGCGGGGGGAGGGGAGAGAAGATAGGCCACAGAGGAAGCCCATTTATCTAAAGTCGACCCTAGTGCTGGTGCTTCAAAGTACTCAAAAAGTGCTTGTTGAGTGAATACTTGTCTTCCGTGGCAGCCAGAGGGATTCAGGTCAGACATCGTAAGGAACTCTGTGCCAGTGAGCAAGAAGAGACAGGGATGAGACCCCAGAAATGGGTTCTGGGATTCCTACCCAGCAAGAATCTTTTTTTTAAAATTTTTTAATGTTTTATTTATTTTTGATACAGAGAGAGACAGAGCATGAGAGGGGGAGGGGCAGAGAGAGAAGGAGACACAGAATCTGAAGCAGGCTCCAGGCTCTGAGCTGTCAGCACAGAGCCTGATGCGGGGCTCGAACTCAGGAACGTGAGATCTGACCTGAGCCGAAGTCGGAGGCTTAACTGACTGAGCCACCCAGGCGCCCCAGCAAGAATCTTTTGAAAGAAAGGCAGATGTATTTCATTTTCCCTGAATCTCATTTTCTGTGTATCATGTAGAATCCTGGAGCAAATGGGAGAGGACCAGGTCTCCTCAAGAAAGCATGACAGCCTAGGGAGGCAGGGGGTCAACAGGTCAGAGATGGCAAGGGGCCCGCTGACCAAAGCTGCAAAGAGAAGGAGAGGTTGTGAGCGGTGGGTGCAAAGTCCCTGTGAACTCGTCTCACAAAGGGACGGACACGAGGGACTCCAGCCCCCTCTCGGTAGCGCCTGCTGCCGGACAGAGAAAAGGGCTTGAAGAAGGGGGGTGATGGGCATGGTCCACCACCAGTGCACGCCAGCACCTCGCTGCTCCACGTGTGAGCCCCCGGCCGGCCGCATCCCATCGCCCGGGGCCCGTTTGACATGCAGAATCTTGGGCGGCACCTCAGGACTACTGAATCCAGATCTGCATTTTATTTTTTAATTTTTTAAATGCTTTTTATTTATATTTGAGAGACAGAGAGAGACAGCGCGAGCAGGGGGTGGTCAGAGAGAGAGGGAGATACAGAATCGGAAGCAGGCTCCAGGCTCTGAGCTGTCAGCACAGAGCCCAACGCGGGGCTCGAACCCTCGAACCGTGACATCATGACCTGAGCCAAGGCCGGACGCTTAACCGACTGAGCCCCCCAGGTGCCCCCAGATCTGCATTTTAACAAACCTCAGGTGACTTCTGTGCCCGCCAAAGGTGGGGAAGCCCGACAGCAGGATCGTGTCCTAGCTCTTAGCAGACCAGATGGGGTTTGGGGGAGAACTGTGTGAGCTGATTGGAAGTTCCTGCTGGCTGACCTGGGGCGAATCACGTAGGCCCTCTGGGCATCAGTTTACTCATGTTAAATCCGAAAGGACTGCACCGGATCTGTGTTTCTTAAACTCTATCACCTGCCAGAATCCGCTGGAATGAAAGACAGATTCTTGGGTGTCACTGGCTCATTTCTGTAGAGACTGAGATTTTCTGATTTGTTCCAGATCACGCTAATAACTGCTGGTGGGGGGAGCGCACTTTGAGAAGTGCCTGACCAGATGATTTCTAAGGTTCCTTCTGATTCGGACGCTTTACGGGGTGTTTATGCCTCAGTTTACCACTCTTCCTTCCCCGGGGGCACCAACCTGTCACTGGCCCCCTCCCCACTCCGGCCGTCAGTGCAGTTTTCCCAACACACCCAGGACTTGGGCGAGCCAAATCTTGTAGAAGGAATGGAAGTCAATACAGGCAAAGATTTAGCCACGAAGATTTAAGAAGAGTCCTATGAAACACCACAGTAAAACCTGGAAATAACTATCCATTTCCTACAACGAAATGTCTCATTTCCGAGTCCATAAACGCTCCCCCTCCAGATCCCCGGACCCATCTGTTTTGTAAGCATGTGTAATTATTAGCACCATAAAGTCACTTCCTGTACCTAATGTAATTATAGGGAGCCGAAGCAATATCAGGTAGAGGAGGGGAGGGAAGGGGAGACGCGCTCCCTGCAAACTCAGACTATTTCTTTAAAGAGAGAGAAGTAGGCACATGAGAATGTAATGATTCTTTATGGTGATATTATACTTCCCATGGAGGCTTTGGGGACAGCTTTGCAAATAAGACTAGCTGGCTCATCTCAGAGTAAAGAGCAGTTTCCTGCCATGTACGGGGGATTTAGGTCCTCCTGGGAGCTGGGAGTTAGGATCCCGGGGCTCCGTCTGCTCCGGCCTTCAGATCCCCGGTAGGTCTCAAGGACATGGCCGTCCATTCTAGGCCCTTCCAGACCCAGTTTACCCTTTACTTCCTTCTGCACTCCTTCTGGCAGGAAAAAAAAAGACTCACTAAGCTGCTCCGCGACAGGAGCTAGCTAGGAACCTGTGGTTCAGAGGCAAGCCGGGACGCTCTTTCCTGTTCTCCCAGCGTGCCTTGGGGAAGCTGCCTCGTCACCGGCTCACCGGACCAGTGAGTGGGTCACCGGCTGGAGTGGTGGGTGAATGGCTGACGTACAGGTGATGACGGGACTGTTCTGGAAGATGAAGGAGAACAGATTCCTCCCCTTCATACGTCTTATCTGTGATGGGGTTTCGGGCGGAACAAGCACCAACGAGGCATCACCGACAGGCTGAGTTTGCTTTACTTTATGATTAAGCCAAATAGCGTTGTGACCACGTGAGCGGTTCAAAGGGGCCGGCCCTCTGTGGCTGGTGGTGAGTTCTCCGTCACTGAAGGTTTTCAGACAGGGCACATTTCCCATGAATCTTGTCTAGGGCATTGGTGTGGTGGGTAGGAAGGGGGGAGCAGGTGATGAGAATGTTTGTGGATCACTTACTGTATCCCCGACTCTTTAGTTATATGATCTCAATGTAATCCATTCACCAAACCCATGAGGCTTGGCGGATCCCTGCTTTGAAAAGAGAGAAGGCAAGCTCAGCGTATCATGGAACAGGTCCACACAGCCCGCTAGTCAGAGGGGGAGCTGGGACCCCGACCAGGTCTGTCTGCTCCAGGCTTCATCTGCCTCTACGGTGACTTGGAAATACCGTCCTCGACTTCAGATTCTTCAGTGCGTTTACTGGAGCCGCGCTCGACACACTTGACTTTTGAAAACACAGGCTGCTGCCGCTGCTGGGGCGGTGCTGGTCTGTCTTCTGGATCCACCTTTGAAAGTTCAAAGGGGAGATGTTGTGGGAAGCGACTCTTTTGGTTTGTTACGCTGCCCTGACGTCTCTCCTCATCGGCAGGTTTGTCTGTCTGCCCAGATCCCAAATCGACGTGCTGGTTTAGGGGCTCCGTTCCGTGGCCTGGAGCCCCCTCCACACTTCCCCTTCTCGCCCTGGAGGACAGGCTCCCCTCTCCGGCTCTCACACGGGCCCCGGTCAGGGCTGACTGGACGAGTGTTTGGGCCGGGCAGGGGCAGGTGGCTGGGCTGCAGACTGCCACCCTGTCGCTAATTTCTTGCGCTGGGCAAATCCCAGAGGAGCTGGGGTGCAGCCTGGAGAGGCCTGCAAAGTTGGGCCAACGTGCTTCCTGAAGCGTCTCGGCAGCCTTTGGAGGCAGCTGTGTGTGTGTGTGTGTGCGCGCGTGTGTGTCTGTGTATGTGTGACTCTCGTCCCTGACCCTTGTCCTCGGGCCAGCCTTTCCTGGACGCCCACCAGACTCCTTCCTGCCCGTGCGCCTCCGTACCCCAATACCCATGTGTCTTTGGAGCCGTGCAGCAGGGACTCCTTCCTCAACTGCAGGGGGAGCGGCTGATGACGGGGGATAGGACGCAACTTGTCATTTGGTACCAGGCCACCGCCTTTCCTCTCTGAAGTCTACCTCTTTCCTTTTGCCTCTGCTTGCCTTTGCCTCTGTTTCCTTCTAGTCCAGCTTAATGTCGGGCTGGGTGGGGGGCGGCAGCTCAAGAGGGACACCTGCCAGGCCTCTGGGAGGGCCTTGGGGGCTGCTGATTAGTAGCCCTCTCTGTTTCCTACCCTGCAGTGGGGCAGAGACGCCCTCCCACACGAGCCACGGGATTGAAGCAGCGAAGTAGGCTTTGGCCACTGGCTTCCGCTGGCACCTGACCTGCCCTTGTTCCACAGACTTCTCTCTCAGAGTCACTCCTGCCTGACCACAAACAACTGCTTCTTGCAAAGCGCAAGGGCTTGTGTGGAGTCCGCTCCCCCAACAAGATGGGGACTTGGAAATCCAAGGGCCCAGAGCCTTAGGGTCTGAGAATCGGTTCCCAACCCCTGCCCCCCAAGCTCCGTGGAGGTTTCAGAGCAAAGTGCTGCACAGAGCGCAAACCCGACCCTGCCCAAGCCAGAGCCGAGCTAGGGTCTCTGGGACAGTGCACCGCAGACCCGGGGGGCGGGGCGCCGTAAACAGAACTGTATCATCTCTCAGTCCTGGAGGCGTGAAGTCCAAAATCAAGGAGCTGGCTCCTTCTGACGGCTGTGAGGGCAAGATCGTTCCGGCCTCCTCCTTGGCTCGCGGGCGTCTCCACGCTGTCTCCCTTCTCTGCGTGTCTCTGTGTGTCCAGATTTCTCCTGCTCGTAAGGATGCTGGCTGTGTTAGTCTGCTCAGGCTGCCGTAACAAAATGCCCCAGACAACATGGTTTAAACAACGGAAACCAACAGGACATGTTCTTACAGCTGTGGAGGCTGGAGAGCTCAAGGTGAAGGTCGGCGGGGCTCAGTTCCGGGGGACAGCTGTCTTGTCGGCTTGGGGACAGCTTCCTTCTGGCAGAGGGGACAGCCCTGGGTCTCTGCCTCTTCATAAAAGCACAGCGGCTCTAGCAAACCGGGGCCCCATCCTTTTGAGCTCATTTAACCCTTATCTTCTCCCTGTGTCCAAATCCAGTTACATTAGAGGGTGGGGCTTAAACATATAGATTTTGGGGGACGGGGACATAATTCAGTCACAGCAGCTGGTAGTTGTGCTGGGTCTGCCCCGACGGTCTCACTCGCTTATCTCCGACCTTGTAGCCAAATAAGATCCCGTTCTGAGGAATTTCAGGGAACGCAGGTCAGCCCGCGAGGCTCAAGCCCCTCCCAGCTCCTCCCGACCCCGGGATCCCTTACAAGAGACCGAGGGCCCCTCAACCACGTTCCCTTCCTCGGCACAGTCGGCTTGGTTTTCTGAGGGCGAGGATGGGAACAGTCCCCTGCTCGCGGCTCCCTTCCTGAGGAGGGCCCCCACCCCGGGCACCCCAGGCTCCGCCCAGCACCCCCCACCCCATGAGTCGTCAGCCCTACTCATCGCTGCCATTTTCCAAGTCATCGGCTTGTTCACTTGGGCCTTCACCATGCCTCCGGCCGGCTCGCCTCTGTTCCTGGGGGGAAGGAGCCTCAACGTTCAGGTGGCCATTTGAGGTGTCCTTGGAGACATCCGGGCAGAGCCAGCCAGAGAGCGTGAGGGGGCGCCTCCGAAGAAAATCTGGGGGTGGGGTGTCAGGCAAGAGGGAGAGAGGAGAGGAGAGAGACTGGGAATGAGTCAGGTCCCCCCCACTCCAAGCTCGCCATCACACCGCCATGGAGAAAGCCTTTTCACCACACTTTTTCCTCGTAACAGGATTATTCCAAAAACATCTCAAGCGAGAGAAATGCTGTTTTCTCTTAAATCTTTATTTAAAGGACCCAAGACCAGAGTCTTCTCTTCCACACCGAGTAGCCCGTGTGTCTTTATCATTTTCCCGAAACTTCCTCCTGGAGGCGGGGAAGGCAGGCCCTCGCTGGTCTCGGGGGCTCTTGAGCCGTGCCGTGCTTCTGGGTTCTCGAGCTGGGTGTGGGGTCAGGGTGCTGGGACTCCTCGTTGAGGCCCCTGTCCTGGGGTCCCCCCAGCGCACGGCAGGGCTGTCTACCTTCCTCCGCACACACATCACTCAGCGTCACAGCGCGTCGGCCTCAGCTCGGGGCGGGAGTTGGAAGATCACCATGTGGTCCATGAAGGCTCACGGAAGAGGCTGATTTCTCCTTTATTCTGCTCGCGCCTGCACTGGCCAGCGTCCGGGGGCGAGGGTGCCTGCCTCATGCGCTCCCCATGATGCCTTAACCCCAGACTCTGACGGCCAGCAGGGCCTTTGGAAAGAGCAGAACTCATCTCCCTCCTGGACGAGTGGATACCGGCCAGAGCCTTGCTTTCACACACCCTGGGGGAGGGGAGCACTGCCCCCCATCCCGTGGGGGCAGCTCAGGATGGTGGACCATCTTCTCCAGGTCTGAGTAGGATCTCTTTCCAGAGAAAGAGATCCGGTAGGATGTGTGTGCGTGTGTGTGTTTCCATTTATATGTATGTATTTATATATTTCCATATGTGTGTATATATATATGTAATTTTTCACATATATATGGAAAGAGATTTTTATTAAAGGGAATTGGCTCATGTGCTTAGAGAGGCTAACAAGTCCTGAAATCTACAGAGTGAGTGGGCAAGCTGGAGAGCGGATGGTGTGGTCCCAGTCTGAAGGCTGGCAGGCTCCAGACCTAAGAAATTTTGATGTTTTGGGTTGAATCCAAAGGCAGGAAATAACCAATGTCCCATTTCAAATGCAGTCAAGCAGAAGAGAGTCTCTCTTATCAATGGAAGGGTCTGCCTTTTTGTGCTAGTTGGGCCTTCACTTGATTGGACGTGGCCCACCCAACACTGGGAAGGGCAGTCTGCTTTACTCCGTCTACCAATTCAAGTGTTAATCTCACCCAGAAACACCCTCACGAAACACTCTGATGAATGTCTTTGGCATCCAGTGGCCCAGTCCAGGTAATATATAACAGTAATCACCCTACTTCCTTTCTATCATTCCTCAGTTAGTCTGATCTTACATTTCTGAAATGCCAGGCTGCTCTGGCCAGAGGGTGATGCTGAAATGCCTGTACTTGGTTCTATCTTAGAGACAAAGGCTGGCTGTCGGGATAGGGACGCCCATCTCCCTGCTTCTCTCTGCCCACGTCCCTCTCTGCTTCTGGGTGAATCACAGGCAGTGGGCCAATAGGAGTGAGACCTTGGGATGGATCTTTGAAGAGAAAAAGTAAGAAGGCACATGTCCATCCCTGTTCCCCCACCTGTGGCCTCAGGGAGGAAGGAAGAGGGAGCTGCTTACTTGAATGTCAAAGGCTCTGCCTGCATCACGTCCCCGATGCCGCATAAAAACTCAGCGTGGGCAAATCTCTCTGCTGTAACCGCAAGGAAACGTGCTTGAGTCTACACCACCGGTCAGAGTCTTAGCACTGCCTACGGTTGGGGAGCCAGGATTTGCATCCAGCGTAGATGTACTTTGAACCTCCCTCTTCCTGCTGCGTCTTGGGGAGCTCACACGTGCAGGCTCTGGGAACTGTGCCGCCTCCGGGTGGAGAGGTCAGGTCCAACGCAAGTCTCACGACAGCGATGTAGTTCTGCCCGGTGCCCAGGCAGTAAGCCTGCCAGCCAGCCAGGGGAGGCACTGAGGGTGTGACATCCCCATGCTCGTCATCTTCGGTCGAGAGTCAACGAGGAGTCAGGAGAAGGTGACCGCTGAGGGTCATGGTCTCCGGTGCTGGGGCCCTCGGGATGAAAGCCCTTCAGCCAACCTGCAGGATCCCCAAGGCAGGCGGCCTGGAGGCCCCTTCATCCTGGTGGCTCTGGGGAAGGGGGCAGGGGGAGCAGCAAGTGGTCAGATGCGCGGAGCACCCCCGCTCTGTGGTCCCTCCCCAGGGTCTGCAAGAAGGGGCCTTGCGGGGGGAGGAGGCGTGGGCAGGAGGCTTTGGAAAGGGCACGGAGGAGCGGAGCCGGTCTTCCTGTTTGTCTGGGACCCTGCCAGCCCGATTTCTGCCGCAACTCGGAAGAGGAAAGCAAACAGGGGATTTTCAGATGGTCTTTGCACGCTGTCTCCTTTGTTTTCCCTTGGAGGGAGAGGCAGCCACTGTGGGTCCTCGCAGTCTTGGCCTGGAGGACCCGGGTGCAAGAAGCTGGAGGAGGGGGCTTATGTGGGATGAGAAACCGAAGCCGCGCTGAGTCCAGCTGGGACCCGTTGCCATGCGCCCTGCTCGGGGGGGGGGGGG
>PJEM01018491.1:0-18643 GCA_004023845.1 Helogale parvula | reverse complement strand
GGGGTGTCCAAGCCCAGCACAGAGGGGACAGTACTAGCGAGGGGAGGTGTTGGGCTGACTCCCATGGCATCCTCACTGGCCTGGGGTGGCTCCAGCTGGTGGGGTATGACCTGCTGGGTGTGCCTTTGCTCCGTGCTCTGCCTGGGCTTCTGGGGCCCTGTGACTGTGACATAGGACTATGTGGGCTCTAGGGACAGTGGTTATGGCACTGAAACTATGTGTGCTTCTGAGACAGTGAGGGTGACAATGTGACTGTGTGCGCTTTCAGCATAGCGTAGCTGTGACACAGTGACTGTGTGCTTCCAGGACAGTAATTGTGACAGTGGGACTTGTGTACTTAAGGGTCACGGTCGTTGTGACAGTGTGCCTGTGTGAGCTCGGGACTATGTGGCTGTAGGCTTCTGGGACAGCGATTGTGACAATGACTGCTGTGCTCTTGAGGCAGTGACTGTGACAGTCTGCACTGGGGGGGGGGGTGCAGTGATGGTGGTCCTGTGATGTGTATGTTCTGGGACAATGTGATTGTGTCACCGGGACTGTCTGTGCTTCCAGAGACACTGACTGAGACAGTGACACGCTCTCAGCTGCCTCTGTCCCCTGTGTCCAGGAGTCCTCTGACTTCCGGAGTGTGCGCCCATCTGCCTGGTATGCTCTCCTCTGCCACCCGGTGTTCTCAGTTACTGTGTGCGCTCTCGTAGTGCTTGGGGTCTGACTGTGCTCTGGTGACATGTGTGACTGATGGCTTTGACTGTCCGCTCTGACCCTCATGGGTGCCCCTCTGCCTGGGACGTCACTAAGAAGGTCAAATTCCGGCCTCTTATTGCTGGAGTTCCCGAGGGAGTTCCCTCTGGGCTGTGACCCTAAAATTCTAGCTCCCTCTGAGGACTTCCAGCAGGCCCTACAGCTCTCCGAGCCACCCCCCATCCCCACTGGACACATATCCAGACCCTGCACCCCTGCCCCCACCAGGAAGCGAGTGTCATGGGCCCAGCACACACAGCTTACTGTTTCCCAAAGGGAACCAGAGAAAAATCGAAAGAAAACAAAGCTGGAATCAACAGGAAATGCCAAGACCAAGGGCTGAGTGCCAAACTGGCGCAGGTCACTGTCCTGAGAGACCAGTGAAAAAGCAGGGTGCGGTAGGAACGGGGGCCCTGTTCCTTTTGAAGGCCCCAGGGACTCCCCCTACCCTAGTCTCTGGGGGTACTGACTCTCTGGGGACGGTGGCTGAGTGGTAATAATCATCGTGATCTCAGCGGCATCTCGCTCGTAATGGCTCACTCTCGGGCTCTGTGCTGGGGGCCTTTCTACACGCCTTCCTCTCCAGTGCCTCCTGAGGTATTCCTGCTGGCCACACTGAGGCCCAGAGGGGCAAAGTCCCTTCTCCTTCTTGCCCAAGCCCATGCCACCAGGAGATGGCAAAGCTGAGCTCCCAACGCCCATCTGCCTGATGCCTGGTGTCCTGTCATGAGTGTCTTGCCCTCTCTGAGCCTCAGTTTCCCTGTCTGTAAAGTAGGGCTTTGGCACTGCTCCGTGGGAGGGGGGTGTTGGAGAGTTCTGTGAGAGCGGGGATGTGTGTAACGGACTTGCACACAGTGAATGCTCAGTAGAAAGTCACTTGGGGACCTGTGCTCCGGAGAAGAGGTGGGGCTTGGGTAGCCCCTGCTCCTCCAGGGTGAGGAGAGAAAACAGGAACCTCAACTACATGGCGGCAGGGCTCGGGTGTCTGTTTCACTGCGGGGCTGTGGTCACAGGGAAGGCATGGGTGCCAGCATCCTCCCCGCCACCCTGGGACGGAAGGAGGAAGGGGAAACCGAGAAGCCGCCAGTGGGAACCTTGCTCCTTCGAATTGGCTTTCTGCCAGGCCGTTTCTCCAGAGAGGGGGTTCTCTGGGTGCACACAGGGCGTTCCAGTGCTACCCACGTTGCAGTTCATGCAGCCACCAAAAAAGGGGATCCAGACAGCCCTCGAGACTTGAGTCACAGGAACCCTCAGAGAGAGGGCACTGCCCTCCATCTGAGATGGCACCCACAGCCCCCCTCCAGACCTGGGGATGTAGGAGCCTGTGCTCCTGGCGCCCTGCGGGGCTGAGTCACAGCACCACCACGATCTGTCAAGAGGCAGATGGAGCTGGAGGAAGAGAAAGACTCTGTTGATGGTGGGGGCGGATGGGGGGGGTTGCCTGAATTGGGGATGGGGCCAACATCCCGACCCCCTAACCCCACTCCCGTGCTGCTCTGTACCTCCAAACTCTTCCCGCCGAGGGAGGATGCTGCAGCGCCCCTAGAAGGGGTGGAGGCAGCTGAACTAGGGTCGCTTTCTGTCCCGTGGCCTCTGTCTCCACTTGGGTCCTCGCCTCCCCTCATCTCTGGCTCTCGCTTATCCCTGGCTGGGAGCTGGGAGCGGGTCCCTCCGAGCGCCCTCTGCCGGATGATGACAAAGGCACAGGCTGAGTGTGCGTTCCGAGTCCGGGACCAGCCTGTGGGACTCTAGTCCCCGAGCAGAGCAAAGTGGCCGCCACGCCCCTACCGTGGCGCCCCAGGTTATTATTTCATGCTTATCGAGCGCCCCAGAGAGTGGGTTCCAGGCTGGCCGATCGCAGACTGCGGGTGAGGTCCTCGCCCTCCCCAGACGGGACCAGTTGGCTTTCCCCATCCAGCCGAGTTTGGTGGAGACGGCCGCCTGGTGGAGGCAGAGGAATTTGGGGAAGTTGAGGCTGCTGAGCTTCCAGGCTCCCCTGCGGGCTTGTCCACGCCATGGCCTTCCAACCCCAACCTGCGTGCATCTCTGGCGCTCAGTTCCTGCCGAGGCTAAGAAGTGACTTGGCCAAGGTCACACGGTGAGGAAGGGCAGACTTGAGGTTAAAAAAAAATCCAGGTCCCCCGGACTCCAGCTTGGTGGGCGAAAATCAGATTGTAGCCCTGCTCACTGACTCGCTGCGGGGCTGGGAGCCCACGATCATGCCTCCGTGGGCCTCGGTGTTTTCCTTTCTAAACCTTTGTGAATGAGATCTGTCCGTCCCCAGGGCTGGGAGGGGGGGACCAGGATGGCTGCCGCTGGGGCTGGGCAGCCAGGAGCTGGTGTTTTTGAGGCGTGCCTTCTGACGTCTGCAGGGAGAAAGGGGGGCACCTCCAAACCCCAATCCTAGGCCCTGGCTGCAAGGGCACCCCCTCTTTCACCAGTCACCAGAGTGACTGCGGGCTCTGAGCGGCAGGTAAGGCTTTGGGCCTAAGGGAGCTGTCAAATGACCTGAGGACAGAGTTTGGGGGGGGGGGACACTGAGGCCACTCTCTTTGCTCCTGAGTGAGAGTTCAAATCCAGCCTTTGCCCTTGACTTGCTGTGTGACCTGAGGAAAGGGTTTCACCCGTCTGAGCCTCATTTTCCTCTTTTGTGACAATGCCGTTCATTCCACAGACATGGACTGCCCGTCTTCAGGCTGTGGCAAAGAATGAAATAGACCCAGTGCCTGCTGTCCTGGAGTTCTCAGGCTAGAGAGTGAGGAAGAAATAACAAATAAAGACACGTCATAGTTCTAGAAGATGACACATGGGACATGAAGAGAAGAGGGATCCTGGGGTCAGGGACAGCCAGTCTAAAAAGGTAACATTTCAGTACAGATCTAAATGAGGTGGCAGAGGAGGCTAAGTGAGTCTGAGAGAAGAAGGTGAAGCAGAAGGAACAGGCAGTTCAAGGGTCCTGGGGTAGGAGCAGGTCTGTTATGCTCTAGGAAAAGTAGAGACGCAGGTGTGGCTGGGCAGAGTGAGGGAGGGGTGAGTGGAAGGAAATGAGACGACGGGGGGTGGGGGGTGCCAGGGCAGCTCATTTATGGCCTCACAGCCTGTGGTCAGGGTTGGCTTTAGGGTTTAGTTTATCTCTGACTTCTTAGGAAGGACAAAGCCCACTGAGCTGGAAGGAGACTGAACCGTGAAGGGCCTGTGTAGCCTAGTGGGTCAAATCCCAGTCTCAGGAGTCAGACAACAGGGTCTAGGTGACCCTGGCCAAGTCACTTCCCCTTCCTGTGCCCCAAGTTCCCAGTCTCTGAAATGGGCCTGTTCAGACCGCTGTTTCCGAAGCCGGACCTGAGGCTTCAGCAAAACAGCGCGGGGAAACCTGAGGGCAGGTAACTAAGAACGTTCTTCCTTTCTGTGTGTGCCTGGACCAAGAGGTCCCAGTGGCCAGAACAAGGGTCTTAGTGGGTTTAGAGCAGGAGTTTTCACCTGAGCAGTTCTGGCCTCCAGGGGACATGTGGCCATGGCTGGGGGGAGGTACTGGCTCCTAGTGGACAGAGCATTATCTGGTGCTAAATGTCACTACTGTCAAGAATGGGAAACCCTGTGTTCCCAGCGAGGTGATATTACCTCCCAGGGGGTGAAAGTTGGTTCTTGGGTGGCTGTGTAGGAAAAAAGTCTGACATTTATTTATGTATAAAGCCCAAATGTACACATAGGGCATAAACAGACACACAGCACAGGCATACCTTGCTTTATTACACTTAAGAGATACTGCATTTTTAAAAGTATGTTTATTATTAAAGTTTATGTTTTGAGAAAGAGAGAGAGAACATGCACGCAAGTGGGGGAGGAATGGAGAGAGAGAGGGAGAGAGTGAGAATCCCAAGCAGTCTCTGCTCTGTCAGCACAGAGCCCAGTGCGGGGCTCGAACTCATGAACTGCGAGATCATGCCCTGAGCTGAAGTTGGATGCTTAACTAACTGATCCACCCAGGTGCCCCAGTTTATTTATTTATTTTGAGAGAGAGAGAGAGATAGGTTGGAGGAGAGGGCAGAGAGAGAGGGAGAGAGAATCCCAAGCAGGCTCTGCACGGGCCCCAATGCGGGGCTTGAACTCAGGAACTGCGAGATCATGACCTGAGCTGAAATCAAGAGTCAAACACTCAACCGACTGACCCCACAGATACTGCGTTTTTTACATATTGTAGGCCTGCAGCAACCCTGCGTTGAGCAAGTTCCTCGGTGCCGTTTTCCCAACAACATTTGCTCACCTTGTTTCTGTGTGTCCCATTTCGGTAGTTCTTGCAATATTTCCAAACTTTTGCATCGTTAGTATCCTATTTATTCCGGTCCTCTGCGATCCATCTGCTGTTACTCGTGTAACCACGTGGGGGCACCACCAACCGCGCCCGTGTAGGACCGCAGACCTCATCCATGAATGTCTGTGGGATCCGACTGCTCCCCCGGCCGGTTGTTTCCCGTCTCTCCCTTTCCCTGGGCCTCCCTCTTCCCTAAGACACAGCACTATCGAAATTAGGCCACTTAATCACCCTGGTGGCCTCTCCGTGTTCAAGTGAAACAAAGAGTCACACCCGTCTCTCACTTCGAATCAAAAGCCAGAACTGATGCAGCCTAGTGAGGAAGGCGTGTCGCAAAGCTGACACAGGCCGAAAGCTGCGCCCCTGTGCCAGCCGGTGAGCCACGTTGAGAACCGAACGCAAAAGACACGTTCCTGGAGGGGGTGAAAGGCGCCACTCCAGTGAGCACAGGGGCGATAAGAAAGCAAAGCGGCATTATTGCTGACTTGCGAGAAAGTTCTGGTGGTCCGGATGAAAGAGCAAACCGGCCACAACATTCCCTTAGGCGAAAGCCTCATGCAGAGCATGGCCCTCACTCTCCTCGGTGGTGTGGAGGCTGAAAGAGGCGAGGAAGCTGCCGGAGGTTGGTTCACGAGGGTTAAGGAGATAAGCTGCCTCTATAACATCAAAGAGGGAGGTGAGGCAGCCAGTGCTGACGTAGCCGCCGCAGAAGGTCATCCAGAAAGATCCAGCGGAGCTGATCGAGGCAGATGGCTACGCTAAACAGCACGTTTTCTGTTTTCTTTTTTTTTGAAAAATTTTAAATTTTTTTTATTTATTTTTGAGAGAGAGACAGCGCAAGCAGGGGAGGGTCAGAGAGAGAGGGAGACACAGAGTCGGAAGACAGGCTCCAGGCTCCGAGCTGTCAGCACAGAGCCCGACGCGGGGCCCGGACCCACAAACTGTGAGATCATGACCTGCGCTGAAGTCGGATGCTTAACCGACTGAGCCACCCGGGCGCCCCATTAAACAACACGTTTTCAATGTGGACAAAGCCGCCTTCTATTGGAAGACTCCACGTAGGACTTTCATAGCTGGAGAGGAGAAGTCAATGCCTGGCTTCCAAGCTTCCGAGGGCCATCTTGTCAGGGGCCGACGCGGCTGGTGACGTTAAGTTAAAACCAGTGCTCATGTGCCATTCAGAAAATCCTAGGGCCCTTAAGAACGATTCCAAATGATTCTGTCTGTGCTCTGTAAATGGAACAACAAAGCCTGGATGACAGCACATCTATTTACAACATGGTTTACTGAGTAATTTAAACCTGCTGTTGTGAGACCTACAGCTCAAAAAAAAAAAAAAGATTCCTTTCAAAATATTACTGCTCACTGACAACGCACCTGACCGGCGACGAGCTCTGATGGAGATAACGTTGTTTTCATGCCTGCCGAGGCACCATCCATTCTGTAGCCCACGGACGGGGGAGTCATTTTGACGTCCAAGTCTTATTATTTAAGAAATCCATTCTGTAGAGCCACGGCTGCCTCAGCAAGTGACTTCTCTGGTAGATCCGGGCGCACTAAGTTGAAAGCCTTCCGGAAAGGCTTCCCATTCTAGATGCTGTCATGAACCTTCTGATTCGTGGGAAGAGGTCAGAATATCAACAGACGCAGGAGCCTGGAAGAAGTTGATTCCAACCCTCACGGATGACTGTGAGGGGTTCAGGACTTCTGCGGAGGGATGCAGGTGTGGTGGGGATCAGAAATGGAGCCTGGAGACAGCATCGCCTTGCTGCAGTCTCATGAACAAACTTGAATGGTAGAAGAGACGCTTCTTCTTGGATGAGCAGAGAATTTTTTTTTTAATTAAAAAAAATTTTTTTAAATTTATTTTTGAGAGACAGTGGGAGCGGGGGAGAGTCAGACACAGAATCTGAAGCAGAATCTGTTGCAGGCTCCAAGCTCTGAGCTTTCAGCACAGAGCCCGACCCGGGGCTCAAACCCACGAACCGTGAGATCATGACCTGAGCCGAAGCTGGATGCTTAACCGACTGAGCCACCCAGGCGCCCCGAGAATTTGTTTTCTTGAGATGGGATCTACTCCTAGGTAAGATGCTGTGAAGATTGTTGAAAGGCCCAGGTTTCAGAAGATTACAGAATGTTAGTTGATAAAGCAAAGAGGATTCATTTCCATTTTGAAAGAAGTTCTAGGGGCCCCTGGGGGGGTGGTGCTCAGTCAGTCAAGCAACCAGGTCTTGATTTTGGCTCAGGTGGTGATCTCACGGTTCGTGAGTTCGAGCCCTGCATCGGGCTCCATGCTGACAGTGCAGAGCCTACTTGGGATTCTCTCTTCCTCTCTCTCTCTGCCTCTTTAGCCTCCCCCCTCCACCCCGATAAATAAGTAAGTAAATAAATAAAGTCGTTCTATGGTGGGTAAAATGCTATCACACAGCATCACATGCTACAGAGAACTCAGTCCTAAAAAGAAGACTCAATCAATGTGGCAAACGTCATTGTTTCCTTATTTTAAGAAATTACCACAACCACCCTGTTCCGTCGGCAGCCATCAACATCAAGGCAAGACCCTGCACCAGCAAAAGGATTGACTCTCTGAAAGCTTGGATAACGGTTAGCTTTTTTTTTAGGAATAAAGTATTTTAAAATTAAGGTATGTACATTCCTTTAGATGTAATGCACACTTAATAGACTACAGTGCTGTGTAAACATAACTTTTACACGCACTGGGAAACCACAAAAATTCATTTGGCTCACTTTATTGTGATGTTCACTTAATTGCAATGGTCTGGAACCGAACCCACGATCTCTCCGAGGTATGCCTGTGTATCAGAGTCCATAATATTTCATAGAGAAAGCATTTTAGGAGTTGGGAATGTCTGAACAGGCTTTTCCGTGGGGGGAGGGGGCGATAATGACATAAAGGGTGGCAAACACTGGTATAGAGCCTGGCTCAGACATTCAGTGGGTGTGTGACCTTGAGCAGGTTGTTTCTCGCCAAGGCTCAGTTTTCCCATCTGTAAAATAGGGACAACAGTGTATCACTTTGCAGGTGTTTTATGAGGATTAAATGAGATCAATAGCTAGAGGTGCTGAACGCCCAGGAGGCATTCTGAAGATTAGCTGCTATCATCATCATCATCATCTGTATCCTCTTTTTTAAATAAGATTTTATTTGTTTTGGGGGCGCCTGGGTGGCGTAGTCAGTTAAGTGTCCGGCTTCGGGTCAGGTCATGATCTCACGGTTCGTGGGTTTGAGCTCCGCGTCGGGCTCTGTGCTGACAGCTCAGAGCCTGGAGCCTGCTTCAGATTCTGTGTCTCTCTCTCTCTATGACCCTCCCCTGCTCATGCTGTCTCTCTCTCTCTCTCTCAAAAATAAATAAAACATTAAAAATATTTTATTTATTTTTAAAATATTTATTATTTTGAGAGAGAGTGCGCAAGCGGGTGAGGGGCAGAGAGAGGGAGACACAGAATCCAAAGCAGGCTCCAGGTCTGAGCTGTCAGCACAGAGCCCGACGCAGAGCTTGAACCCACAAACTGTGAGATCATGACCTGAGCCGAAGTCGGACACTCAACCAGCTGAGCCCCCAGGAGCCCCTGTATCCTCTTGTAGTAGTGGTTTGTGCATTACAAGCTCTCTGTACATGTTTTGTCAGATAATCATAGCTGACATTCAGTGAGTACTTACTATGTCCAAATACTTTTCTGAGCCCACCCCCTTTTTTTTTTAACTTGTCCATCTATGAGATGCATAGTATTATTATGCCAATTTTACAGGAGGGAAAACTGAGGCTCAGTGAAATGAAGTGCCTGGCCCAAAGTTGAACTTTGAAGTTCCACTAAGAAGTTTGAAGTCTGACCAAGAAAAGCCACGGCCAGACTCAAGCCTTAGGTCCACCAATTCTGGGGCCCAGGACAACGGAGCCAACAGGTAGAGAGAGAGAAAGGTATTCACTGAGGAGGCATGGCCCCAAAATAGAGATTTGCTCTATTTTTCCTCCCACTTCCCTAGCCCCAAAGAGCCACAGACAGTTTGGGGTTGTCTCTGGAATTATAACCAGCTGGGTGACTGTGTTCAAGAATCTTCACTTCGGTCTCCATTTCCTCATTTGTGAAAAGGGATAAGGTGCCCCCCCCTCCCTGCAGAGTCACAGTGGTTGGGCAGGCAGAGCCACCACAGGGGCTCCAGAAAGTTCCTGTCTGTTTGTACTACTCTGCCGAGGGGAGCTCAGCTTCTTGGGGCCACCTTGTGAGCTGTGGAGGGCCCCAATTCTAAGGTGCCTCAGAGATTGTAAGGGGTGGGAGGTTGGGGGGGGCTGGGGGCTTGTGAGGACACCCAGCCTAGAGGGTTACAAGGCATGTCTCAGAGACTGGGGGGTGGGCTGGCATTCTGGAGGTCTCCCCGAGGATTGTGGGTTCATCCTGAGTGAAGACACCCTGAAGTTATTTTGGTATCTCTGAACTTGTGGGGGCATCTCAGTGATGCCCTGGAGCCACTCGGGAATTGGGGGGACATCTGAGAGACTGCGGAAGCATTCTTAGGGTCTATGAGGGATCCTAGAATGTGGGGGGCCCTCATGAGGGCTGTGGGAATGCTCGGTGGCTGTGGGAAATTCTAGGGGTACTCTGGGGACCTCCGTATGCCTCAGGGATGGTGGGGGTCCTCTGAGAGATTTTTGGAGACATCGCAGGAAACCTGGTGACGGTCCTGGGATCTGAAGGAGTTTCATTTGCGGGTTCATGCTGAGATTCTTGGGGGTGCCCCTGGGCTCTGTGGGGATATATCAGTAACAATGAGGACATCAGAAAGGGACATTTGCCAAGCTATGGGATGGACCCAGGGTGTATGGAGCCTCTCAGCATACCTCTGGCTTTTGGGGGGATCTCAGGGATTTGGGGGTACCTCTGGGTTGTGTGAGGACACCTCAGGGATAGTTGGGACATTCTCTGGAAGTTGAGGATCATCTGAAAGACTTTGGGGATGCCCCTGAAGTTTGTGAGGGCACCCCAGGGACTTGGGGGGGGCACCCCACATGTCTGTAGAGGCGTTTCCGGCGATTGTAAGGACCTTCAAGGGACTGCGGGGAGGGCCCTGCGGTCTGAGGGGTGTCCCACGGCAGGCGTGTGGGCGCCCCAGGCCCGCCCCGCCCCAAGGGCGGCCCCAGAGCGAAGCCGGAAGGGCCGAGGCGGCCGGGCGGGGTGGGGCCCGTGGGCCCCGGGGCTGGGCGGCCCGTGGCCTGCGCGGGGCAGGCGGGCGGCGCTGCTCCCCAGCGCCCGCTGAGGCGGGGCTGCCCCGCGCCCCCTGTGGCTATGGCGCGGCCGCAGGGCCTGGGCCGCATCCCCGAGCTGCAACTGGCGGCCTTCCCGGCGGTGGCGGCGGCCGAGGACGAGGCGTTCCTGCCTGAGCCCCTGGCCCCGCGCGCACCCCGCCGCCCGCGCTCGCCGCCCTCCTCGCCCGTCTTTTTCGCCATCCCGTCCCCAACTTTCCGCCGGCGTCTTCGGCTTCTCCGCAGCCATCAGGATTTTGGCCGCCAGGCGTGGGCTGGGTAAGTGCGCGCCAGGAGCGGTGGGTTCGAATCTCCCTTGGCCACCCGGCGCGGGCCAGGTCCGGGGTTCCTAGCTGGCTCTCCGCAGCCTGAGTTCTCCTCTTCCGGCCCAGGACAGTGATAAAAATCATCCCTGCCTTCCAGGGTTGCCGTGGGGACATCTGATATGGCATGCAGTAGGCACTCAATAAACGTTAAGTCCCCCCCCCCTTCCTCTGCAGTCTGCAGTCAGGCTTTGGAGGCGTGAGGCCAACCTGCCGTCCACGGTGATCTGGGGACGCGTCTTCAGCGTTGCTAGCCTCAGTCTAACGGCCTGTGAAATGGGGCCAGCGCTGCCATCTGGCGGGTGCCTTGCCAGGAGGCTCGGTGACATTACCGGGTGCACCGGGCACGGAGGGCAAATGCTCTTTCTCTTCCTGGCCAGACTCGGGGGTGGGATGCGGGGGTGGGGGGGCTCGAAGCTTGGGGGCGAGGAGCCTGGAGACACATCCTGTCTGGCTTCCCAGTGTCCTCCGTTTATCTTGGAAGCCGAGACTGACAGCCCAGGAGTGGGCACGGGCTGGCTCTGGGGGTTTTTAGAGGCTCCTTTGCCTTACCCCCTTACCCCCCTATCCTCCGCACCCACTTGTTTGGAACCTGAGGTCGGAAACATACTGGGAGAGGACACCGCAGGGACAGGCTCCCCGTCTGGACGCGGGGAAGAGATTGGGGAGGGGAGAGAAGAGGAGGAGGGGTCGGGAGCCCAGCTTGGGGCGGGGGAGAAGAGGGAGTGTGTGTGTGAGTGTGTGTGTGTGTGTGTGTGGTGGGGGAGAAATCAGTGCCTCTCTCCGGGTTTCTCTCTGTGTCTCTGTCTCCACTTCTGTCTTTCCTGTTTCTGTTCCTCCCCCTTCCCCGCATCCGTCGTCTCTCCCCTGGGTTTTTGTCACCGGACCCCGCACGTCCTCCGCCCGCGCACAGTCTCTCTCCCCCTGGGGCGCACTGCGTTCAGAGCCGGGCTCCAGCGGCCCAGCTCGACGTCAGAGGGGAGGGAGGCGGGGCCAGGGCCGAGGCGTGGCGGGGGGGGGGGGGGGGGGGGGGGGGGGGGGGGGGGGGGGGGGGGGGGGGGGGGGGGGGGGCGGCCGGGCCGAACCCAGGAATCGGGAGCCTGGGGCACCCCCCCACCAAGACCCGGGGGGAGGGCGGCAAGCGGGAAGTGTTGCACAGAGTTCCGCAGGAAAAGGCAGGAGCGGAGCCCTCCCAGACGCTGGGGACCCAGAGACGCCCGGACGCCCGGGGCCCCATCCCTGGGGGGGTCACCGGGAGGGCGGGTGTGGAGGCGGCGCCGCTGGTGGCCACAGACACCTCGGGCCTGTGAACGGTGAAGCCACACCACCGTGCCGCTGTCCTCATGCTCGCCCCGACAGCGTTTGGCACCCATGCGCTCGGGTACAGCGCCCCGGGCAAGGCCCCGGCCCCCTGACCTGACACTGCCCCCCGTGGGCTCCCTGGTCCACTTCTCCTTCAGCGACGAAGACACCTGTTGGCACCCTCCAGGCAGATCTGTCAGGTGGGTGGCCTGGGGCCAGTTCCCTCCTTTGCCACTGAGGGCTTAGGCTGGGGGGTGGGGAGAGGGTCCCCAGTCTGCCTTAGGGAGGCCCCAAAGTGGCTTCCAGGGTCTGCCTGGAGCCCCACCCCCTTCCCCCAGCCCCAAAATTCTTGGTGCTCCTGACAGCTTCCTGCAGGTGATAACCCCCCAAAGGAATGTCAGGTCCTGCCCCTTCCTATTTAAGATGGGATCCTCTCGCCCTCTTTGTGCCCCTAAAGCTGAGTTTCTGGCACTCGTGCTGGTAGCAAATATAGGTGTCCAGCGTCACCTGGGCTCCACTCCCAGGCCACCGGCCTGGAGCCAAGTCCCTCTGGCCCAGCTCTGCTTAGGGCCTCCAGTCTTCCCCACCCCCTCCTTGCTGGAGCTGCCAGGCTGAAAACCAAGCTGGGGTGGGGGAGGGGGCGGGCCCTGCTGGAACTCCTGGGGGTTATTTAGGATCAACTGGACAGTATTGGAGCCGAGAAAATTCTCAGGGTACTCGTGCCTTGTTTCTGCTCCCCTCTACCGGTCCCTTCAGACACGCGGACACACACACACACACACACACACACACACACACACACATGCTGTCTACATCCACAGCTACACATGGCACAAACACAGACACACCCACACACAGGGTAATCGGGGTCCCCTGGTGTTTACCGTGCATGGTATGGGTCCCTTAGCTGGAGGGGACACAGAATCCCACAGTTGACCCATGGGCGCCGTGAGCACAAACCCCCGAAACCCTGGCATCCCACAGTCTCACGTACCCCACACCGCCCCCAGGAGCGCACTCCCCTCGCGGCGCACAGCCACACGCAGGAGCCCCCCTCATACCCACTCAGGAGTCAGGGACAGCCACGGCACGTGTGTGGCACACGGGTACGCTCTCACAAGGTCACACAAATTCACGGACACACATGCTCAGACGTACAAATGCACACGGACACCCCTATGCAGGCAGGTGCCCTGGGCACACGTACACCCTGACTCGCACATGCACAGGCGCTCGGTGCACAGCCGGCCCTACGGACAGCAGTGTCACCTGGCACCACACGCCTGCCTGGCAGACACACACCAGCGCCCGCCCTCAACCTCTGTATGACCTTCACAAAGCAAATGCCAGGCCTTTCCAGAAAGGCCGCCTGGTGTCTCCTACCAGGGAGTCAGGTGGAGTGGGGCAAGGAGCCCTGGGAGGGGCCAGGCCTGCCTGGGGGCATGGACGCCGGGTGATCGGGCATCCAGGTTTCTACTCTGGCTGCCCAGGTTTGAGTCCTTCTAGTGCTAGTCAAGTTGTTCGTGCCGTCTGCACCTCAGTTTATTTCTCTTGGAAATGGAGCGTGCGGACGTGTCCGGGCAGGTGGCTGCTTTGACTGTTGTTATGATATTTACCAGCCGGGACGAGTCTCCTGTCCCTGCTGACCCCCTCCCAGCTTGTTTTTTGCCTGAAGGCCCCTGCAGCAGAACTCTCTGAAGCCTTGATCTGCCCCTGGGCTGCACAGGCCCCCAGAGGCCCAATTTGATGGAGGCCTGGAGGCCCCAGAGGGGTGGAGGCAAGTGGCAGCTTCACCCAGAGGATGCCACCAAGTGGTCAGGCAGACTGTTTCCCTCCGGTTTGGTGTGTGGCTGTGATGTGCCCCCTGACTCCACTTTATGCCCTTGGGTTTTGTTGGGACATTAATGGAGTGGCCTCCAGCCTGACTTTAGGCCATCGTGAGCAATGGCAGACAAGGGATGGGTGACTCTGCATAGAACCAGGGTGCGATTCTGGAGGGCAGGTGTGACCCCACCCACGCGTCCGCCCACAGTCAGCCCGCAGTGCAGTGGCCTAACGCTGTCCCCTCTGCCCTTCCAAAGCCCGGGGGACTACAGCTCCTGGAAGCACAAACAGCAGGGCCCCAGGGATCCTCTTCCCATCCTGGCCTCCGGGCTCCCGCTGACGTGAGTGAAGCCTCTGGGGCTACAGTATCTGATGCTCCCTGGGCCCCGCTCTGGTCTCACCTTCCCTAACCCAGGCTCAGCGTCTGGGGCCAGAGTAGGGGCCTCAGTGCGCAAGTATGTCCCCGCTTCCTCCCCAGCGGAACTCAGCGGAGCCAAAAAATCCAGGCTGCGCCCTGGGAGACAGGACATGGTCCTCAGGCAGCGAGGCCACCGGCCCCTTACCATCCCTCTGTGCCCACTCTGCCCTGCTGAGCTGGGATGTAAGCACGACATAACTCACAGAGCTGGCGGGGATGGCGGGGACACCGCTGGGTTCAGGTGTAGAAAGCACTTGGACAGCGCCAGGCACATGGCAAATACTCAGCGTCTTGTTAATATCGTTATATACCTAAAAGGATCCAACCTGGCACCTGGTACACAGCAGGTGCTCAATAAATGGGCATTGGCATCAAAGGCCCAAGTTCATGGTCTAAGAATAGTCTATCTTAAGGTGTTTTTTTTTAATTTACTTAAAAAAAAATTAACCTATAGTAAAATTGACCCTTTTAAAAAATATTTATTCATTTTTGAGAGAGGGAGAGAGCACATGTGGGGGACGGGCAGAGTGAGAGACATAATCTGAATCAGACTCCAGGCTCTGAGCTGTCAGCGCAGAGCCTGACACAGGACTTGAACCCATGAACCGTGAGATCACGACCTGATCCCAAGTGGGTCGCCCAACCGCCTGAGCCGCCCAGGAGCCCCAAATTCACTCTTTTTGTAAACGCCGTATGAGTGTTTCTTGTTTTAGGCAAATCTACACAGCATAAACTCACCCATTTAAACCATTTTTGCGTGCACATTTCAGTGTCGTTAAGTATACTGACAGTGTTGTGTCCCGCTCACCCCCATTGGTCTCCAGAACGTCACCGCCTTCCCAAACTGCCACTCTATCCAGTAAGGAAAGGACACTTGAGTTGTTTCCTGCTCTTGGCTATTTTGAATAATGCTGCTCTGAACGTCTGCTTGAGTCCCGCCTTCAACTCTCAGTGTTTAGTATTTCAGTTCTGTGCGTGTGCCTAGAAGTAGAATTGCTGGATCACACGGTAATTCTACGCGTAAGTTTTTGCAGAGCTACCAAACCGTTTTCCACAGTGACCGCACCATTTCACGCTCCCCCTGCAACGCACCTGCATCCCAGTGTCTCCACATCCTCGCCAACACTTGTTATTTTAACTTTTGTTTTTCACGATTTCATTCTTTTCATTTGTTTGAAGTTTGACGGGTTTTGAGAGAGAGCGTGAGAATAGGGGAGAGCGGGAGAGGATGAGAAGGAGAGAGAATCCCGATGCGGGGCTCGAACCCACGCACCATGAGACCATGACCGGAGTTGAGGCTGGATGCCCAACCGACTGAGCCACCCAGGCGTCCTGGAGCTTATTTTTAAAAGAAGTGTGAATCTGTGACTGTTAAACATTTCCGATTTCTCTCCTAAAATTGGAATACCTGGTTGCTGGTGGGGGCCCAGCACCACTCTGCCCTTGGCGTCAGCTGCCCGGCCCCTGAGAACGTTTGCTGTGATGGCAGGAATGTGCTCCAAGGGGGGCTGAGTAGGCAGAGGGCGGCAGCCCATGTTTCCGTCTGAGGAGTCACAAGACTTGGGATTGAATTGCGGCCCCACCACGCTCTTGCTGCGTGACCCTGAGCCACTCATTCTCGTCTCTGACCTTAGTTTCTCCATCTGTAAAATGGAGTCAATGAACCCCCCTCCCCGTACTCCTACCCCAGGACTGGCCCAGAAACAAAGGTGAATAGATCTGCAGATGCTGGCTTTGCTATCCTATTCTAGAGGATTTCAAACTTCTTTTTGTTTTTTAAATTTATTTTTGAGTGAGCATAGTGGGGGAGGGGCGGGGGGGGACAGAAGATCTGAAGGGGGCTCTGTGCGGACAGGCTGACAGCACAGAGCCCGACGTGGGGCTTGAACTCACGAACTGTGAGATCATGACCTAAGCCGAGGTTGGACGCTCAGCTGACTGAGTCACCCAGGCGCCCCTCAAACTCATTTCTTAGCAGAGGGATCATTGAAATAAATCCTTACGCTGACTCTCAATAGGTAGGACTGGAAAGGGGAGGGTCCATTTCCTTCCCCTGCTCCCTTGTACCCATCAGAGCGTAGCCTGAAGTTCGCTGACCCTTCTGACGCTTTAACAACGGGGTGACAGACCAGAGAGGGCAGTGGCCTTCCCCGGGAGGCACACAGTGCCTCACTCTCATTCTCAGTTCTGCACATCGACGGCTTTGCTGAGTCTGCTGCCCGCGTGGCGTGTACGGGGCTGGGTGGCTCACCGTTGCTGCTGTTTCCTGAGCATTTTACCCGTGTTAACACATCCAGGCCGCCTGGATGACCTGAGGAAGGTGGCAGTTGTCCCCATCTTGTGGATGAGGGAACTGAAATCCAGTCATTTCACTCCAGTCACACCTCTGGGAATTAGCAGAGCCAGCGTCTCCCTGACTCATCCTGAGCATCTTGCCGGTGACCCCAGGCTGGGGCCCAGCTAGCTTCCCCTCTCTGTCGCTGTGTCTCTGTCACAGTCTGTCTGTGTTTCTCCAGCCACTCCAGCTTCTTTGCTGGTCCTCAAACAAAAACCAAATCCTGCCACAGGGCCTTGGCACTTGCTCTTCCCACCGCCCACAGTGTTTTCCTCTCCCTCCTGACCAATGGCCTGCTCCTTCTCATCTTCTGGGCCCTGCTCACATGTCACCTCCTCAGAGAGACCTGCCTCCCCTTTTCCAGTCTCTGCGTGGCACAACCTAGCTCACATATGCCTCCATTCATACATTTTGTGATTCATTCAGTAAACATTTTAGTGGCTGTGTACTGTGTGCCAGGCCATGTTCTTGGTCCCCAGGATAGAGGAGTGAACAAAGAAGACAAAAATCCTTGCTCTGCAAAGCTTGGTTCTAGAAACAAAGGCAAACAGTAAAGAAGTAAAATATAGAATATGTCAGGTCAGTAGTATTTATTTTTTAAGGGAAGGTAAATATGAAATAGTAAGGCAGAGATTCAAATCTTAGATGGGTTGGTCAGGTGAGGCCTCCTGGGGACACAACATTGAGCAGAGGCCTGAAGGAAGTAGAGAAGCGAGCAGCCATTAGAGATCTGGGCAGGAGAAATAGCCTGTGCAAAGGCCCTGAGGCAGGAATGCATCTGGAATGTTTAAGCAACAGCCAGGGGGCCACAGAAGCTAGAGTGAGCGAGGGGTACACTGGGAGGTCATGGGGCAGGGCCTTGTGGGCCTCAATGAGGACTTTGGCTTTTGCTCTGGGTGAGCCGGGAGCCATCAAAGGGGCTGAGTGGAAGAGGGCTGTGACTCTGGTCGCCGTGGAGGGGGACAGACTGAGGGGCAAAGACAGGAGCCAGGGAGCAGGGCAGAGACAAAGTGCTGGTCCAGGCAACCTATGAGCGGGGCCAGCCAACGAGGGGCTGAGGAGTGGACAGATTCCGAATAGACGTGGGCAGTGAGGAAAGAGTAGAGGCAAGCGCGCCCCCACACTTTTGGGGTGTGCACTGCCGCTAGGTTAGCCTGTTTATAGTCCAGCCCTCCCGTTCCATCTCTGTAAGGGACAGATGGGGGTCTGTCTTGGTGCCCGCGGTGTCCCCAGCAGCTCAACAGAGCCAGGCTCACACAGGCGCTCAATAGCTGTCTGAGGGGCGCCTGGGGGGCTCAGTCAGTTGGGTGTCCAGCTGCGGCTCAGGTCATGATCTCACGGTTCGTGGGTTCGAGCCCCGTGTCAGGCTCTTGCTGACGGCTAGCTCAGAGCCTGGAGCCTGCTTCGGATTCTGTGTCTTCCTCTCTCTCTGACCCTCCCCTGCTTGTGCTCTCTGTCTCTCAAAAATAGATAAAATAAACACAAAAAAATAAAAATAAAAAATTAATAGCTGTCTGAGCTCTGCAGCCCTGACTCCCATCTCCTTTAGGGTATCTGTCTTTCTTTAATGTTTGCTGTCTGTCCCCCATCGCTGCCAGGACTTGCCTCGGTACCCTTATTCCTTGGGACCCCCCCAGGGCCACCACGGCCCCCTGACCGCCCTTCTCGCCCCCGCCCTGCAGCTTCGAGGCAGAGAATGGGCCCACGCCGTCTCCCGGCCGCAGCCCCCTGGACTCGCAGGCGAGCCCGGGCCTCGTGCTGCACGCCGGGGGGGCCGCCAGCCAGCGCCGGGAGTCCTTCCTGTACCGCTCCGACAGCGACTACGACATGTCACCCAAAACCATGTCCCGGAACTCGTCGGTCACCAGCGAGGCGTGAGCACCCCATTCTCGCCCTCCAGGCCTGCTCCCAACACAAGCTGCCCTTGCCAGCAGGGCGTGGGGACACGGCCTAAGCCCCCTGCCACCCGTCCTTCCCCGTGAAAAGTAAACAGCCCCCTCACCCACATGGAGGGCTCAGTCCCTTTACCGCATGTCCGCCCGGTGAGGTTTGAGAGCGCACCCCGTCTCTGCGCCCCTCCCTCCAGCCCAGCCCCGACCCACATTCCTACCCACCCAGCCTGCCCAGGCC
>PJEM01018490.1:0-18596 GCA_004023845.1 Helogale parvula | reverse complement strand
CTCCCCAACTCTCTTTCCCCCTTCCCCTCCCCATGGTCCTCCATTAGGTTTCTCCCGTTTTCCTGTTAGACCTACGAGTGCAAACATATGGTATCTGTCCTTCTCTGCCTGAATTTTTTCGCTTAGTATGACACCCTCGAGGTCCATCCACTTTCCTACAAATGGCCAGATTTCATTCTTTCTCGTTGCCATATAGTACTCCATTGTGTATATATACCACATCTTCTTGATCCACTCATTAGGTGATGGACATTTAGGCTCTTTCCATGATTTGACTATTGTTGACAGTGCTGCTATGAACATAGGGGTGCATGTGCCCCTATGCCTCAGCACTTCTGTATCCCTTGGGTAAATCCCTAGCAGTGCTATTGCTGGGTCATAAGGGAGTTTTACTGATAGCTTTTTAGGGAACCTCCACACTGTTTTCCAGAGCGGCTGCACCAGTTTACATTCCCACCAACAGTGTAGGAGGGTGCCCATCTCTCCACACCCTCACCAGCGTCTATAGTCTCTTGATTTGTTCATTTTAGCCACTCTGACTGGCGTGAGGTGGTATCTCAGTGTGGTTTTGATTTGTGTTTCCCTGATGATGAGTGACGCTGAGCATCATTTCATGTGCATGTTGGCCATCTGGATGTCCTCTTTGGAGAAGTGCCTGTTCAGATCTTCTGCCCATTTCTTCACTTGATTATTAATTTTTTGGGTATGGGGTTTAGTGAGTTCCTTGTAGATTTTGGATACTAGCCCTTTATCTGATATGTCATTTGCAACTATCTTTTCCCATTCTGTCGGTTGCCTATTAGTTTTTTTTTATTGTTTCCTTTGCAGTGCAGAAGTAAAGACTGTTTTTCAAAAGAAGGTCACATTCACAGGTTCAGGGATTAGTTCATGAATGTATCCTTTCTGGAGCCACCATTCAGCCCACTACAGGGCTGCTTTTTGTTTTAATCTCCTAAGGGCATTTCCATAGAGTGTTTTTTACCAGATGCTCCAAGGTCTATAAAATCGGGAAAAAATTAAGAGCCAATTATTTTTAAAGCCTTTTGAAATCCAACATTCTATGATTCTGGAGTTGTTGAGGTAAATGTGACTTGACCTTAGTAAAATACTTTGCACATAAGAGGTACTCGGTAAATTTTTGTACGTTTGATTTGGCATTGGAATTATAGAAATGTTAGTATTTATATCTGTACCATTATTGAGCACTTACTATGTACTATGTGGTTTTCTAAAGTGTTTTATGTGCCTGGGAGGCTCATTCAGTTAAGCATCTCCAACTCTTGATTTCAGCTCAGGTCATGATCTCACAGTCTGTGTGATCGAGCCCTGTGTCTGGCTCTGTGCTGACAGCACAGAGCCTGCTTGGAATTCTCTCTCTCTCTCTCTCTCTCTCTCTCTCTCTCTCTCTCTCTCTGTCTCTCCCTCCCTTGCTCCTGTGCTCTCTTTCTCTCACTATAAAAAATGAGTAAATAAACATTTTTAAAAAAGTATTTTATGTGGATCAACTTATTTAATCCTTGCAACAACTTTGTGATGTACCGTTATCAAGACTATTTTTCATATGAGGAAGCTGAGACACAGAGACATAAAGTAACTTGCTTAAGGTTGCACAGCTAATCGGTGGCAGAGCTTGACTCTCACTCAGCCTGGCTTCAGAGACTGTTTTTCACCACTATGCTTTGAGTAAGAGCTCAGTTTCAATGTTAAAATTTAAAATTCCATCCTAGACTGGGTTCTGTATGAGAAGAGGGCAATATGATGTAGGGGACATTATTAGGCCAATGGATAAAGCTTGGATAAAATGTTGTACCAGTGGTAATATCACTGATGTTGTTAAGTGGACGATGTTCTGTAAGAGAATATCCTTATACCTAGGAAATATACACCAAAGCATTAAGGGCAGAAAGTCGTGATGCCTGCAACTTACCTTCAAATTGTTCAGGAATGTAGATAGATAGATAGATAGATAGATAGACAGATAAAAGAAAATGGGCTAAAATGCTAATAATAGGTGAATTTGGGTAAATGGTGTGTGAGTGTTCTTTGTGTCATTTTATTTTTACAACTTTTGTAAGTTAGAATTTATTACTAAATGAAAAACAATTAAAATGTATGGGGCTTTAATTGGGGAATTGGATGGCTCCTTTTTATTAAAATATTTGCATTTTATGCTAAATAAGCAAATAGCATAGTTTAGCATTATTGTTCAAATTTACTGAGTGCCTGCTGTGTGTGAGGGATAGTTACACATATTGTCATATTTATGAATTTCCCCAAACAGTATGCTATTTATTACTAACCCTCTTTTACTGATGAAGAAACTGAGGTCCCTAGAGGCCCAGCGTTTTGCTTAATTTTCACAGGACAGTTATGTGCCAGAGCTGGGGTAGGAGCCCAGCTGCTCTGGCCCCCGGTCTAATGCTTTTTACACTACACCACAACTACGTCCAGTTACAAATGGCCCATTTCAACGTTGCTGAACTTAGAAATCTTTAACTATTTTCAGCTGACTTTCTAACCCAGTGGTCAGGGGGTTAGTGGGAGGGATTTCTCCCCTCTTTGGCTCCACAGGGATTATAGCCTTGGGCTCTGAGGAGCCAGAAAGGGAGGATCAGCCTAAAGAAACAATGTTTCTGTCCTTATTTGATAAATGGAATTAACATTCCTACATGAACAGGAAATGTTGAATTGTTAATAGCCTCCCTTGGGTTTATTATATACAGTATATCTACATGCCTTAGCTATACCCAGGAGGTATTCAAGATAAGCAGTCCCATCTGAAAGTGAGGCTGTCCTGTTTTTTGTCAGTCTGTCTACTGACAAAAGTACAGATTAAGCATATTGCTTAATTGTATACTATTACAAAATGGCACAAACCTATAAAGTTTGTTGCATGTTGATTGAAACATTTTTAATGATTGGATGGACATAAGCCAACCAGCATATTTATTGAATGTGTCTTATGTACATAGCACTGGACTGAGTACAGTGTGTGTGTGGGGTGCTGCAAGCTAGATGTAGACTATGTGCCCAGGACTTAGGAAAATGAGACATAAAAAAAAAGAAAATGTTACTACAATATAAGGTGATATAAGCCAATTGTGCTATGGGTGACCAGAGGCCATAAAAACACTGTGGTCTGGATTCCCTAGGGAAAGCTTCTTCTTGGATAAACTGGACCTTGAAAGATGAGGAAAATTTGGATAGGCAGAGAAGAGGTATTCAGCAGATGGTCATCAAGATAGGAAAGCATAAGGTTCATGAGACATAATTGAGTCAGATTGTAAAGATCCTTGATGTTGGTCAATGGAGGCTTCTTAAGGTGTTCACCCAGTGAGTTACACAATGAAAGCAGTGTCTGTAGAAGCCCCGGAAGCAGGGAGTAGAAGGGAAATAAGCATTGATTCACACACAACCTTGGATGCACATTAAAACCAACTGGCAGATTTACAAAATACTGATTCCTCGGTCCTAACCCCAGAGATTCTGACTTAATGGTATGAGATGTAGCCCGGGCCTTATGATATTAAAAAGATACCTGGGTATTACTAATATGCAGCAAAGTTTGAGAACCTCTGCAATGGAGGAAGGGGAGATACTGGCATAGAAACCAGCTCAAAGGCAACTACAATGCAAGCTTAAAATCATGAGTCCTGGGACTACTGGAGTGCATGGCAAAGGGAATAGAGAAGAAGGTTTGGTTTGGATGTGGGTGACATTTCACAAGAACTTCCTGAGCGCCTGGATAGGCTGAAGACAGAGCATGAAAGGAAAGCCTTAGGGGGGTAGATTTAAAGATGCCAGCATGATTTCTGGGCTCAGTGTCTTCTTCATGGTAGTCACCCAACTGATCTTTGTTGAAATAAACTGAATTTAACAGAATAATTTGGAGACTCATGCTCCATTTGCAGAAATCTGTATGTCATGGAGAAAAAGTCAGTTTGGGAGGAGGGAGATTTTGTTCCTAGGCCAAGTATGAGATGACAGCAAGTTATCCAGGCCATGAGTCCCTTTTGAGAGGTGGCACTGGGATTGGAGGCAAAATCAAGAGCTGAGACCATCACTAAGACATCATCTTCATGGTTCATAGCTGAAATCCTGAGCTAGGTGATATCATCTAGAGAAGAGACTATACTAAGAAGAGAAGCCAATTGAAGATAAAACCTTAGGGAAAGCAGACTTCTATTTTTGTTACTTTTACCAATCAGAGGGTCCTGTTCATGTTGGTAAGCAAAGAAGATCCAGGGTAAATATCTAACAGGAGCAGGAAGAGAAGAGATGCCCAGCATTGCATTGCTATCCTAAGAAGTATCAGTCAAGGTCCCTCTCATCAGATAAGATTATAGTCCAGATCTGTAGACAAGCCACGGTATTGCTTACATTAGTCAATAGATCTGTCCATGCTAAATGTAACAAAAAGTACTAAATATGTTCATAGGAAAGGCAGGAAGTTTGAGCTTGGACAATGATTGGGTGCACGACCTGTGCTGAAGTTGAAGGAAGGATGAAAAGATGAATTCAGAGATAAAAAAAAAACAAAAGCAGAGGTAGAGAGGACAAGTTTATTCCTCTTAAAAAGCAAGGCCCAGCACAGGGTGGGGATTGGTAAAAAAAAAAAAAAAAAAAAAAAGGAAAGAAAGAAAAAAAAAAGCAAGACCCAAAGTCAACAGATAAGCAGATCAATCCCCTTCATTTGTCTTAGTCTAAAATGTCCCTGGGTGAACGAACACTTTAAAAAATATTGTACATCTGACTAGATGATTCACTTAAATTTGAGTATGAATCAGATGGTTAAAATAGGACAAAATTAGGTGATTTTAGTACATCTCAGAAAGGTCTATGAATCTTAAGGTTCATTCATCGAAGTGTTTAATGAATGAATGTGTTCTACATGTCAGTACAGTGTATCAGGATGAGATGTGGCAGGGTGGCCCAGACAATTCCTGAATGTCACAGGATAGGCTTGACTGCGCCTCTCAGAAGAATCTCAAGTTGCCAACCTGTGGCGTAGACACAACCCGAGACCCTCTCCAAGTGACTGAATCAGCTCATTATTTGTTTAGTGCCCTACCATTTGTTTGACATTATGTAGACACAAGGGTCTATTGAATGAGGAGAGTGTGTTCCCTGCTAGGGTCATAACTGGGGCCTTAGAACTGCAATCCAAACAACCTGTCACACATTTCAGTCACACATAGCAGCAATATAATTCTGTTGCTTTGTAAATAGTTAAAAGCTAGTTTTACAATAAGAAGACAAGCTCTTGAAAACAGGGAGGGTGGGGTTGGGATGTGATCGACAGACTATCATTAGTATTTGACAGATATCCATGATTGTTTCTTCTAACAGGAAAATGGTGATTCTTAAAAGCAGTTTTAGATTCCTGCTTCTATATTTTTTTAAAAGAAGAAAGCCTCTTTCTTCAACTTTTCTGTGGAGTGTCAGTAAATGAACTGTTTCCTCTCAAATCATGCATATTGCCTTGCAGCCTTCAACTGCATAGTAATATATCACAAACATTTGGATGTGGGAAGGAGAATAGCCAGAAATAACCATTTAGGTCATATGGGCTTTTCAAATGCATCTGTTTACGCACAGAGGGTCCCTACAGAAGACTGTTTTATTTCAGGGAATATTTTACCCTGATGACAAACTGTAAGTCAGTGAGTCATTTTCATGGTTTGACATTTTGCTGTAAAAGTGCTTGAAATAGGGTGCGTCACTTTTACAGGCAGCTTGTGTCCTGAAGCAAAGTTGCAGGCATCTTGTATGACACTCATAGATTATATTGGATGCTGGACCTTTATGAGATCGGGTTGAAACGGAAACTTGCATTTTCCAACTTTATTGCAATAATATGTAATTCAAGAACACAGAGTAGAACTCGTGTAATCTAGTCATGATACCTGTAATATGACCATTAAATATAGCCATCATCGCTTCCCCCTGATTAAAACCCTTCATTTTCATATATCCCTAGATTTCCATATTCACAGTGCTTTCTAAAAGAATTCCGGAAGTCATCAAATTCAGTTCCAAAGGTTTGTTTTTTTTGAACTCAGAAACAATTTTCCCATACAAACAATGTTATAAATTATGGGTACACTCCCAAACCAGTTCACCCAAGGCTTCTTAACCCATAATATGCTTGAAGTAAAATAGTGTGTACATGATATATAATAGCATTTCTATGAAAATCAAAGTTCAGTTCCAAAGCGGGAAAACCAGAATAAATTTCCCTTTCCTTCAGGGAGTCTCCTCCAGTGCTGCTCCTTGCCCCAGTTCTGAGTCCTTTATTAGTCAGACGGCGTGAAAGTGAAACATTCTTGGTTCCAAGACTGATGTAGTTTTTTTAGGGGCAGAAAAGCAGAAAGAAGGCAGAGACTTTAGGCATTTGAGGCTGACCACTCTTTCTCTTTTCCATCACTAGGTTTGGTCTACCTGCTGTGGTGACAACACAGTCTCTTTAAGGATTTTGTTTTAGGATTTTATTGATAGCAGTGATGGAAACTGGGATAAAAATGAGCAGATTTGTGCTTCCACTTCTCTATATTTATTCAGTCACTCAACAATGCATTAATCAATTCCTATGGAGCAAGCCCTAAGCTCTAAACCCTGGGGATACAAACGTGAATAAGCCCTTGAGGTCCTCCCAATCTAGTGACTGTGAGCAGACATATAAACAAACCATTGCAATGCCCCTTGCTACCTACAGTGATAGGGCGCTATATTAGGTAGAGTGGTGGTACAAAAGAGGCAGTGTTCTGCTTGGCTACAGGGGTTGGGGTGTCAGAGAAGGCTCCACAGAGCAGACACTAAAACCTAGTCTTGAAGGATGAGGTGTTTGTCAGGCAGATAAGGGAGTCTAAGAAGGAATTTTAAGCAAAGACAAGAAGCCATGAAATACCACGTTTGAAAAATAAGAGCTGTTTGGCATGGTTTGAGAACAGATATAAAATTGGGCAGTATTAGGAGATGGGGTTAGGCAGGGGCTTTCGGTGAAGAGCCTTGCATGTCAGGCCAAAGACTGCATTTTATCTCATAGTGGTTAATAGGGAGTGTTGTGGTCAGACTCACCATTCTAGTGGTAGTATGGAAAACTGGTTGAATGGGAGAGTAGAGGGAAGCACAGATCTTTTAAGAAGAACAAGCCAGAAGGAGAGAAACAGTTTTGTTTAGTTATATCTTTAATTTAATTTAAAAATTAAATCATGGTAAAACACACCTGACACAAAATTTACTGTCTTAACCATTTTTTAAGTCTACAATTGAGTGATATTAAGTACACTAACATTGTTGTTCAACTGTCAACACCATCGATCTCCAGAAAATTTTCAGCTTCCCAAACTGAAACTCTCTACCCATTAGTAACCCCCCATTTCCCAACCCCCCAGCCTCTGGCCACCACCATTCTACTTTTGGTCTCTATGAATCTGACTACTCCAGATACCTCATATAAGTTGGAATCATACAGTACTTGTCTTTTTATAACTGGCTTATTTAGTTATTTTAATTTTTACTTATTTATTTTATTATGAGAGAGACAGAGAGTATGAGCAGGGGAAGGGCAGAGAAAGAGAGGGAGAGAGAGAATCCCAAGCAGGCTCCACACCATCAGTGCAGAGCCCTGTGTGGGGACTGAACTCATGAACCGTGAGATCACGACCTGAACCAAAACCAACAGTGGGATGCTTGACCTACTGAGCCACTCAGGCACCCCAGTTATTTTAATTTTTAAAGTAAAGGTGACTCATGTTTGTGCTTTAAAAAAATTCTAAATAATATTAAAATGTGCACAAGGAAAAGTAAAACCATGGAATGGAAGGTACAGATTTTGTTAAAGAGATTTTCAATACCCATTTGGGAACTCACATTTGCTGAGTGAATGCCATATGACATTCATGTGGCATATATGTGTTAAGTGCTATACATATGTAATTTAATTCACTCTTAAGATGTATGTGATTTTATTTACTCATCATACTTAATCATTTAATCATGTATAGTCCCCATGGAGAGGAGTATGACACTAACTATGGAGGTAGGGTTAATGCCGTAAAGACTGAAATGTAGAAAAAAAGCTTCTACGCCAGTGAGAAAATTGGAATATAACTCCTGGAGCCAAGAAAGTCCAACCTTCAACATTGAACAGAGCAGAGCAAGGCGGGGGGAGGGTACATAGACCAGGGGGGCTTGGAGCTCACGGGATCCTCCTCAGACACATTGGTTTCTAAGTTTGAAAGACTTGTCAGACATGCTGTCTCTTGGGAATAGCATTCTTACTGAGCTTTCTCTGGGTTGACTTGAGAACTTTTAGACTGGCTGCCAGAAACTTGACACCACCGTGATCCTCCAGTATAGACACAGTTGATATATGTCATTCTTATTGCTATGCTAGCCTCAATTAACATTCCTTAAACTGTATTTCATGGAACCATACTAGTCTTCTATATGATATTAGTATGCAGTCTTAAAAAAGAAACAAACAAGCAAATCCTTGGTCAAATACATTTGGAAAACTGTTCATCCTAGATGCTTCTCCTAAAGATTCATAGCATATACAAGCTTATACAAACCTCTGAGATGTCCCGTAATGAATACTATACCTTGAACATTTAACTGCTGTTTCCCAAATATTTTGACCCCATACTTTAATTTAATTTAATTTAATTTTTACTTTTCTCCCTAGAAATATTACTATATATGTGGCAGAACCCTAGTGTTCTGTGGAGCCCAGAAGCACAGTAAATAGGTAGCAGCCATCCAGGAATTGACAAAGGCTGCTTCAAGGAAGCATCCCAGATATGTAGGATTTAGAACTGGGCTTAATAAGTAAGAAGCCAAGAAGATATCTTTGACTTCAAGTACGATTAGATTATCGCCAGAATGTCTGGTGTGATGGTTTCTGCCAAGAGGATTAGCTAAATTATAAATCCCTAAGTTCAAAGTTTTTAGAAACTGCTTACAAAGAGCTAGCCTACCCCTTCCTATTTCCCACTCCACTTCTTAACTATTTATTTAATTTTTTTAATGTTTACTTATTTTTGAGAGACAAAGAGAGACAGAGCTTGAGTAGGGAAGGGGCAGAGAGAGAGGGAGACACCGAATCCAAAGCAGGCTCCAGGCTCTGAGCTGTCAGCACAGAGCCAAATGAGGGGCTCAAACCCAGGAATGGTGAGATCATGACCTGAACCGAAGTCGTATGCTTAACCGACTGAGCCACCAGGTGCCCCAACTTTTATAATTATTATCAAGGCTTCAATGCCTTCAGTGTCCAGGGTTGAGGACTGAAACTTCTTATCCGTGACTTCCTAGGTTACATTTTCTTCTGCCTAGGTTCCTGGAAGAGATACAAATCTAGTATGAATTTGGAAGGAGGGTGAGAAAATCACCTTCCTACTGAATATAGACAATGTGAAAATTGGCTCACTTTCCTCTGTGTAACAAACCTCAAGTTTCCCAGAGAGTTTTGAATATTATATTTCATTATGCACTAGAATAGTGTGGGATATCAGTCTACTACAGCAGTAATGTTATGTACAGACATTATACGATGTATTCCAATATTCTTGCTTGAGTGAATAGAACACCTCATTCTGGACAGATCTTGTGGCATCAATAATGTTATGAAATGTTCCAGAAATGTCAATTCAACCTTCTAAACATCACATTTATCATCCTATAAGGGATAAAGTTACTAACTACCAGAATTCATACCATGCTCTAAACATCAAAAATACACCATAATTGCTGATCTTTCTAGGTTCCATGGGATATCATCAACATTTCATGGGATGTAGCATGATGGTCAAAACACAAACCTTGGAGTCAGATCAACTAAATTTAAATTCCAACTCTGCAAATGAACATTTCTGTTATCTTCTAACATTATTTAAAATAGAATAACAGTACCTATTAAATAGGGTTATTATCACATGTAGTATATATAATATCTGGCATAATGTCATGCCCATAGTAATAATAATAATAATAGAACAATTGACTGAATACCTAATATGTGCTTATTGTGCTAAAAACTTTATATGCATTATGCAATTTGGTGTACCCAACACTATTTTGTGCATGGTCCTTCACAACTGGATCCTGGGTATGACACAGCTTTGGAGCTATCATGCCATCCGCTGTTTTGAAACTTAATTCTCTCAAAAATATGCACAAATATATGCATCCTTGGGCTGACATCTTACTCCCTATCTTTCCTGGACCATCACATCTCCAATTATGGCTCAGATTCAAACCCTGGATCTGTAGGGTTCATCTCTGACACCTTATTCATTACATTACATTTCTCTTCCACACATCATTCTTGGATTTTTGTACAATGACTCCATTTTTGTACCCATTATAACAAGAAGTGCAGGTTACTGTATCGCCCTCACTGGACTTCTTATAAGATTTCATATCTTACAGATTACATACCTATTGAGAGTCTTCCATTCTTCACTAAATGGGGCTTCACCTTTGTATCTTTCAATTCCAACCATGCCCATGGTTATCTTAATTAGATATTAATGTCTGCCTGACAAAGACTGTAACAGTACAAAAATTCTTTAGCTAGCAACATTCTAGAACAAATTTAGTTCCAGTCTGTGTCAAACCCCTGGATAATATTGGAATAGAGGTCCAAGTCTGGATCTTTCTGAGAAAATTTGATTACAAGTGCTTGACTCTGTAGTTGTTCTATCTTGGTTTTTCTAACATCCCCATTTCCTTTGTGGAAATGCTCCTCCTGTCCAATCATGTGATGCTGGTGATTCTGCTAATCATAGTGCCCTGCCTCATTGGTCACAGGGATGGGCTTCTGACCCAGGCCCCTCCAAACATAACACTCCACTCTTCTAATCACACTGATTGTTCTGGATTGAGCATGTTACCAAACTTAGCTCATTCAAGTCCTTCCTTGAGGTTTTTTTTATTTTGAGCTAGAGAAAAATGGCCTTGCTTTCTATAAATCTAGAGGCGGAAAGAGAGGTATAAGCAGTCATCATTACTCTCATAAGGAAAAAGTTAACTTATTAGAAGAGAATGAGGCCAACAAACAAAGGAAAGCAAAGGCAATATATGGACAGAGATATTCCTGAAATGGCATCAGTTGAGTGTCTGTTCTAGATATTTCAGATGCACCCTAGATTTCCAGGTTACATGAGCCAATGATTATATTTTTCTTTTTGAGTGACTTTGATTTGGGATTATGTCATTTGCAAATGTACTTTACCATAACTGCCATTGTCTACCTGGTTGCCTGGCTCTCTCCATATTTCAGATGTATCCTGTGTTCCAGCACCGCCTTCTGCTTTTGTGGAAACAGGACCTCATTCCATACCTGGCTCTTTGTGGCCTGCGACCACTGAGCACAATCCAGCAGTACTAGACTCCAGTTGGAACGGCTATTTTGGAATTATCCATCCAGTCAAGAAATTGGTTTTCAACATCAGGGTAGAGTGAATTAGGAGCAGATAGGGTTTACAACGAGACAGTGAGGCATCCTTATTAATAAGGGACATATTACGATAATGCAGAAATCCAGAGGTAAACAATTCTGAGAACGTGAAATAAGTTAAATTTGAGAGGAATGTGATTTTCAATTTTTAATGTCCTCTGGTTTTTCTAGTTAACTATTTACCTAGTTACTGCCAGCAATATCTAGTAACCCATTGTTATTCAAATAAGAAATGCGACATTGGGGCACCTGGGTGGCTCAGTAGGTTAAGCATCTGACTTTGGCTCGGGTCATGATGTCATGGGTTCCTGAATTTGAGCCCCATATCAGGTGAGTTTGAGCCCTGCTTCAGGCTCTCAGAACCTACATGGGATTCTTTCTGCATCTCTCTCTGCCCCTTGCTCATTCGTGGTCTCTCTCTCTCTCAGAAATAAATAAGTAAGCCCAAAAAAATGCAACATTAATATTGAGTGGTCTGGGTGTTTCTGATTCTCTTGCCTCATTCCAATTATTCCACTAGTCTCTAGGATGTAGCTGTGAGTTATCTTATTACTAGTTAACTGATTATATGATTTTTTCTATTTTTCTCTTGTGTCCTGTAGTTCTCACTTACTGTTCTACCAAAAAAATAAGAAGTTAGTTTTGGAAGGAATTAGGTTTTTGGCTTTTTGGTTTACTCCGGTTACTCTAGTGATGTTCACATAAGTGGTTGTGTAGTCAACACTACTTACATCTAGTTATCAATAGTTATCCAAGCAAGAAAAGAGAATTTAGAGTTGAAAGTACCATTCTAAGCTTCTTCGCTTACTCAAGTTATTCATTATCTAGTCATTAGTTAGCTAGTTACTAGTTAACTCTATTTCCCCCCCAGTTTTCTATAGTTAATTATTCTAACAAGAAATAAGAAGTTAGATTAAAGAGGATTTGTTTTTAGTTTCTTGGCTTCCTGTAGTTGCCATTAGTTGAATCTACTCACTGATAGTTGTTCGCCAAGCTTGTTTCCTTTGCTTAGGAAGCAAAGTGGGACCACCTACCTGGTTCTTCCCTGTGCAGTGTGAGTGGAGGTGATGTGTCTTTTCTGGGCAGAGGAGGGTAAGAATGAATGTGCTTTCTCCACACTCTCTTTCTTTCCTCTCTGTAATGATTTTAGAGATCATGTGAATTGATCTGGTATTATTATATCATTATTATATTGAGATGCCATTATTATAAGACTGAAGGAGTCTGAGTCACTAAATGGCCGGAATAGAGGCCCCTCTGCCACCTTCTAATTACATTGCACTTTAACTTGAATGAGCAAAGAAAAAAAACCTCTACAGAGTTAAGCCACTGATATTTTGAGATTTGTTATGGCATTTAGCCTATCCTGACAAATATATCCTATCGTAGTATTTATCCGACTCTATTGTAAATTGCTGTTTTATTTCTCTGTTTCCTCCATTAGACTGTGAGTTCCTTAAGGGTAGGGCCAGTCTCTATTTATGCACCATTATATCTCTAGTGTTTAGTGCAATGATCAGCACCTAGTGATTACAATAATGGATATTACTGTAAGAATACAATAAACACATGTTTATGCACTGATAGACTCCCCTTTATTATCTCACTAATAAAGACCACTCTTTGTTAAAGAGGAGATGTTAATACTTTACTAATGGAGTCTTGGTCCTCTTCCTTAACGTTTTGATTATAGGTAGGTAGAAGAACGTTGTAATGTTCTGCAGTAAGTGATAAGGTTCAATGATTAGCCAGTGGCTTACTCCCCATAGATTTAGAGATTCTTCATCTACATAGTTGAGTTACATTTTAAGTTGCTTATAAGCAGCCAACAGAACTTTTCTAAAAAGCTGAATTTCTCTTATGGAGTCCATAGATGTCAGTATAACATAAAACAAATGTACTGAAAACCGACTTCATGGGATATACACAGCACGGATATTCTGAAATTCATACATAAGGGGGTCTATGAAATGGTAATTTGCTTATTCATTCTGGATAAAAATCCAACCAAACAAACAAAACACAATCAGCTAAACTAGTATTTGGCAAGAGACAATGAAAAAGAAATGTGGTTTTCTGAGTTTCTCACTTTCCCAGGTTGAGCAATCATATATAGAAATGTGCCTAGTGTTTTTCAAATGAATGTTTATAATCATCAAGCAAATTTAACTAAAATCTCATCAGTCTCTAGCACATGTTTTGAAATGTGACAGTCATTTTCTAAGCTGGTAGGAAAAAGAAACTTGCAGTGTTAGGCGGAAACATTTTTCAAGTCTTAGAAAAGGTCACTGAAAAGATTTCTGAGAAAATTCTAGAACATTCAAGCTATGCCACTTCCTGAATCGGCTTGTCCAGTTGAAAAGGAAACTGAATCCAGTTTAAAAAAAAAGAAAGAAACTGGGGGTTATCTCAAGGTCTGCTTCATGCCAAATAACCATTTTGCTTTGATTTTTCAACTATCCTTTTGGCTTTGTTCGATGCAACCTGAGTATGTGCGGTATTACAGAGTGCTGCCGGGCACTGATTGACTCTGCTATAATTCAATACACTGGGTATACTTGATTTTACTCTGCTACACATATTCTTATAACAGACCGTCTATGGAAAGTGCAGACTGACAGGGAGCTATTGTGCCACTACTAAAAGACAATGAAGATAGGGTTGCAATTTTCCAAATGAAAGTTTTTAGTTATAATTGCATACATGGTACATTTCTTAACACACTTACATGGAAGACATTGCCAATTCCTTCTGAGAGTCAAAAGGGACAATTAAGTCCATATTCATATGCTAATAAGCATTGCATTATTTAAGCCCATTTTACTTTTTAAAAGATGAAAATGAGAATTGAGCAGGAGCAATGGAAACATATAAAAGTCATGATTACCTTCTTCAAAGTGCAGCTTTCTACATAAACACGTTTTAGCTAGCAGGCTTAGTAGCTATTTTTCAACAATAAAGTTTGGTGAATATAAACCTCATTTCCCCCCATAGAAGTAGTCTTTAAAATGGAGACTACCTTAAAAACATCTCTAAGGAAAGCAAAGTTTGCTACAAATGTTGCAAACTTCCCATTTTTTATTTTTGAAAAGCTGCCTTCATAGAATATGCTAGAACCTCCATTTAATTTTTTTCCTGTTTTGGAAAAAAACCCAGCAGGAATCAGAGCAGAAGGTATTCCTGTGTTCTCATTAGTTGGTATTTGTTGTTAAACTCCAGAGAGTTTGGGGAACGTGGCTATTTTAGGTCTTCGAAATTAATCCCAGTAGATCTTGCAGAACATCTCAGTCTTGAGATGTGTCTGTCACAGTAAATATTCAATAACAGACTAATGTTTGACATTTGTGAGGTCGGCTGCCTGATGATTAATTAAAAAAAAAATCAAGCCATGAGGAAATTACTCCCTGACTTACTCGAGTAGTAGATTTGAATTTGCCCCGTTTATCAGGAAATAAACCATCATGAAATCCAAACAAATTCACCCCTTAATCAGGGTGCTTCCTGGTGCTTGGGTTACACTGGACATTGATTATTTGGTGGATAGTGTTGAGCATTAGCTCATTATTGAACATGAGTCTACATCTGCATCATGCCAGTTTCACTGAGCGACCTGCATGTCTGCTGCTTCTCACGTTTAACATCCTGAACACACTAGTGGAAACAGAGATGAGATGCCACATGCTGCGGTGGCGAAATTTTCCTCTCAATCAGGACTCTTAGGGGAGAGAATTGTGAGTTCTTCAGATCCCTCCATTCCTCGTTTATCTAGCACAAAAGGCAACTGATTCTTATGCATACCAGCTCACAGTGCAACCTTGGGTAAGTCGTTTAACCTTTTGGTGCCTGAATTTCTTCATCTGTCAAATGCCTGTATTGAGGAACACCTGTCCCCAGGTGGCTGGGGTGACTATAAAATGAGATAACTGTTGGAAAAGGGCTTTGTAAATGGTAGGGTGCTGTGCAAATGCACTGTTTTAATGATGATGATGATGATGATGATGATGATGATAATGCGTTAAACAAATGGATGTGGCTTTTGTTTCTGTTGCTTAGAGAAGCTAGCCATTTGCCCTCTTGCCCTTTAAAAAAATTAGAAATTCTGAATCAGTCTATCTGCTTACTCTGTGTTTATGAAGTTGTTCCGGGACGAATTGCCCTTTAGTAAATTGCACAAGCTCCAACTCTGGTTTAAACCAGAAATAAGTGGGAAGGTTTGCTCTGCAGCATTTGAAGTCTGGTAAAAGTTATGTCTCTATAGGACAGGATAAAATGATCTGAGCGGAACTGCACATGCAGATTCTCCTACACAGTGCCTTAGAAATGGGACAACCAAAGAAACGATCACATTTTGAACCTAATAAATAGTGTGAGTGAATGAAACAGGGTGAGTTGTCATTTTTTCTTTTCCCCAGAAAATCATCCTAGATATTGATAGATTCCACAGTGAAATCCAGACATTGCATGGGCATTCTTTTAATCAATAGAATGAAAATATATGAAAAGAAAAAAAAGGTTGTCAAGCCACAAAATCTCAAAGTGCAATATATTTTGGGTCTGCACAAAAATATTCCTTTGGAAACCTGACGTCACTGCTGATCCAAATGCAGGCTCACAGGCACCTGGGAAATCATAACTTTTCTTATTAAGGTATTGCAAGTGCTTGGGTGTTATTTAAAGTTTTATAAAACGAGATCTGTGACTTACAACTGAAAGTAAAGCAAAATTAGGCCACGTCTTGACAGACTAAGAGGAGTCATCCTCTAGGTTGGTCCTCACAGACTGAGAAGGATCCTCAGCCCCTTTTGTGAGAGCAAGGATGGATCAGGAAAAATCATTTGGGGAAAAAGAACCTGAGATTACTGAATGCCCCCATGTAAGGATAAAACTTGGAGGCTGAAGAGGCCTCACTTAAGCATTTTCCCCTTGTACACACAGCCGAACAAGATCTTTTCTGACAGCGGTGACCTTGGAAAGACAGGATTGCACAATGTCACACACCTGTTACACTGGCACTCTTTAGAAGTTGGCTTCTATCAGACATCTGGCCAGCTTTAAGATAATTTTAATTCAGAAGAGGTTTATGAGGTAACATTGCTTGGTCTCTCTCTTCTCGGAAGCCCTTTTTTGATATGAAGCGGAAGGTTGTTCAATCAGTTGCTTATCGGGCCTATCTTAATTATACCTTGGAAATCAGTATGCAAGGTAAATTGTCGTTAAGCTGTTACTATACTGTCTTAGAAAGTGTGCGCTCTGTCTGTTCATTTCTGAAAGGAGATTTTCTTCATCTTGAGAGTCACAGCTGGAGCATGACTAAAACCTAACACCAGCCAGGAAACCTCCTACTGGGTGCAGTTTTCCTAGCTTTCAGCATAATTATGCAAATCCATCTTTGACATTAGAAGAAGGCCAGTGACAATGTCAGGCAAATGTTATCCAACTTTCACTTAGCCCCATTTTAGGTATTCACAGAGCTGATGTTCAAGCGGTAAAATATGAGCGTCATTTAAATGTGTGTGGGGGTTGCAAGTTGGTTCCTGCTACGTGAGTGATTCAATTGAAGGAAGAGGCTAGTCAGCACATAAGCCTCAGAGACCTCTCCACTTCTGCCTCCTCAACCAGCTATGCTTTTAGTTTCCTGGTGGTTCTTGTAACACTCCCAAGCGGTGGTGGTTTCCATGACACTGGCCACTGTGAACTCTGCTATTCTGGAATTTGGTTATGTCTGAATGTAAAACAGAAGCACCTGCAGCCAGTATTTTGTCTTGACTCTTCTGTTTTGTTTTGTTGATTTGTTTTTATGTAGCTCCACCCAGCACAGCCACAGTGGACTAGGAGCCATAAACACGTGGCTTTTCACATATAATAAAATGGCTACAGAAATCTATCTTATTGGTCATAGAGGCTACAGAGAAATAGATTTGTGGACATCAATGGACTGGAAACAATCAGAGTATAGCTTAGAATGGTGTCTACTTTCTGCATGTGAGTTACCAGTAGGCCTGCCCCAAAGGACTTGTCCAAAGTCTCTAAATAAATCAGAGTCATCGCAAGGAGGAGAACCCAGATTTTCTGTTATCCAATCTAGTATTCATTCTACTGCATGACATTTTTTTCTAAGAAGTGTTTGAGGACTAGATCTAGCCTTCCACTCAGGCAATATGGGCATCTTCGTATGCTGTGGAATTTGGGAGGTTTTCAAAACCTCTGGAAAGGACCAGAATCCCAAGTCTTACCTCTACCACAGCAGGGAGGCTGAATATTTGCCCAACAGCAATGATGACCATGAAGGGCAAATGACCCAGAGGATGATCTTTTTAAGAAGGCTGAATTACTGAAGAAGTTCGCAGGTTCCAGAAAAGATCAGTTGGCTTTGAGAGACTCTGATGGCTTCACTGAAGTAGATTTCTTTGGGCAAGCTGGATTCCATAACCGCTATGTCAGCCTTGGTATTCAGGAAGTCTGGAAAATATGCACAGTCCATTAAAAATGTGTTATGGGTTTTCAGGCTTTATCAAAGGGTGACTTGGGAGATTACCAGTGTAGATTACCAGGGCTTTAAGGGGTACAGGCCAGAGGACAAAAAAAAGTGAAGCAAGAGGGATGGAAGGGGAAAATAAGACCAATACAGATGAGGGGATAATTGAACAAAAGAGAGATGTAAGAGCAGGAATTTGAAGAAAGGAGGCAGGGATCTTAGTATCCATAAAGGGCGTACAAACCAGTTGAACTCTTACCATTGAGGTAGAAATAGCAAAGCCAGATTGACAGACCCTGTAAATATTATAGGACATAGGGTGCCAAAGACAGGATAAAGTCTAAGGGCTGCCAATGAACCACACTCTGATACCTGAGTTAAGAAACTATATCTTGAAGTCTGAGTAAGAGCAAACAAAACCAAGAGATGAAAGGGACAAATCTGATATAAGAACCAATAACGTGAAGCCAGGACACTTATCTCCTGTGCAACTTATAGTGTTTTTTAGTGGTGGTGGAGCAAGCCCTAGTTAAAGAAGGCACTCTATGTTTCTGCACTTTATTCCCAACATCTGGCACATAGTAGGAGTTCAAGAAATGTTTGCCAAATGAGTGAATTACTGAAGTATGTTCTCTCTGAAAGACCTATTCTTCCGAGTTC
>PJEM01018489.1:0-18651 GCA_004023845.1 Helogale parvula | reverse complement strand
CACCCACTTCTCCCGGCTGACGGATCGCTGCTGCAGACGCCTCGGGCGCTGCCGCCGCCACTGCTGCCGCTGCTGCCAGCGCTCTCGCCGGGCCTCCGGCTCCGCGGACGCTGTGGGCCCCGGGCAGGGTGGCGGTGAGCTGCCAGCAGGCTGGCCCCAGCCGCGCGTCTCCCGGGCCTCTCCTCAGCGCTGGGATCAGAGGCGAGCGGCCTGGACTCCCACTGTGGCTCCGCCCCGGGCCTGTGCTGTGTGACCCTGCCCCGGTCACTTCCCATCTCTGACCCTGAGCATCCCCAACTACAAACAGGAATCAGCCAATGGCCTCAGATGCTGACTTTGGGGGGTCGGCAATGAAACAGTGGACATATACACACAGCAAGGGCCCCGATCCCGGGGGTGTGGGGGGGCTGGTGCATCCCAGCACACAAAGACCCCAGAGCTCAGTGCCCTGCCTGGGAGACCTACTCCACTGTCCCAGGCTCCAGGTCAGAACAGACAGCATATCTATGTAGACAGGAAGATGGAGGCCCTGAGCTGGGGCACCTTATGGGGCTGGCATGCCAGCCAAGCTGTCCCCACACCCAGCAGCCCATGGTGGGCAGCTCCTAACCTGAACTGGCCAGCACTGTGGCCACTTTGAAGAAGAGGGGCCGGAGCAAGGTCTCCAGGGACAGAGATCAGTTATTCTGGGCGGGGACCAGGTGGGGAGGGGAGGGAGGACCCAGCCGGCTGCCCTGGTGGGCCTGGCCTCCCGGGAGCTTCAGCTGCCCCAGGCAGCGCTGAGGAGGTGGTAAAAGGGGTCAGTCCAGGGCACCGGCTGGGGCGGGCCCGGCAGGCAGAGGCCTCAGGCTCGTGGCACATTTGGAAGACCCAGGCTATGTCTGTCCGTCTGTCCGCGTCCCTTTGGTCCGAGAGGAGGTGGGCATGGAGACGCTGACAGAGAAACTCTTCCGGAGAGAAACTCCACGCCTCCAGGCCCATCCCCTTCCCCGGAGCCCGCGAGGACCGTACCTTGCACCCCGCAGGGGCCTAGAGCTCGGGAGTCCCCCGGCTCTGAGCGCCGCCGCTCCGGCGCTTGGCGCTTGTAGACCACGTGGGGCTGGGCGTGGCCAGGCCGGGCGGGCACGCCCTCCAGGGGCTCGATGAAGTAGTCCTCGTCGGAGAGTCGGAACACACCTGTCTGGGAAGGGGGCGCGGGCTCACACGCGGAGGGAGGGCGCGCCCACGCCGCTCCCGCACCTGGCTGCCCCCGAGCCCGCGTGCTTCCCCGCTCCGGGCCTTTGTTCGCTCTGGCCCCTCCACCTGGCACGTCCTTCCGGCAATCTCACACGGCCAGGGCCCCCGGGGCTGAGCTCAGGAGCCACCAGCCTCCGGAGAGGCCGCACACGCCCGCCTCGCCCCTCTCCCCGTGAGGAGCAGGAGACGGGAGCACGCTAAATCTAAGATGGCATCTTCCACACAGTCCCAGCCGGCCGTCTTGAGTCGGGCAGCCCACGTCCGGCACCCAGGCCATTTTCCATCTTCCCTGCATGCCAGCCATTGTGTCGTCCCGCAGCTGGCCTGAATCCCGATCTCCCGGAGGGGATGAATCACTCCAAGAGCAGCCCTCCCCACACCCAAGCCACAGAGATGCTCACAGTCACCGGGACATCCTACTCCCCGGTCCCAGGGCCCTTCTAGAAGGGAAGCCAGCAGGCGTCTCGGGCACATCCGCCCTCACTTAGAGAGGTTAGAGGAGGGAGGGGCCGTGGGAAGTGTCTCTGGGCAGCCTGCCACCTCCTGAGAAAGCCCAGGGCTCCAACAGGGAAGCAGGGTTCACCTTCCCTGCAAGTCCCTGCCCCTTGGGCTGCGCGGGGTCGAGTCCAGAGAGTTGCAACCCCTCTGGAAGGGCTGGAGACGCAGGTGTGAATGCGGACTCCGGCCCTGGGTGACTGCGTGGCCCTGGGCCAGTCCCCCTCAGAGCCTGCTCCCTCATCTGGTAATGGGTCTGACACCCGCATGTACAGCTGCTGCAGATCCGACGAGATTAACGAGAAACGGCAGGCGGGCACTCGAAGGTCTGATGTCCCGCGGCTGTGGTGTGGGCGCTCATTAGGCCCGTCTTGCTACAACCCGCGGGGCCTCCTGAGCAATCTCAGCTGAGGGCCCTCCCGGGGATACACGCACCCCCCCCACCCCCACTGGGGGGAGGGCAGAGCTGGTCACTGGACCCGGAACACTAGGGGTGGAAGCGCCCCAACCAAGGGAGGCGATGCCGGCCGCAGGCAGCAGCCAGCATCACGGCCACCCCCAAATGCCTGCTTTCCGGGGGGGGGGGGTCAAGGTGAGGCTGCCCATCCTGGAGAGGCCCAGCCCAGAGGGCTCTGTGGGGGGCACGGTCATAACTGACGCTGCAAAGGAACAAGGACCGCGTGGCTCTAGGAGCTACCTGGTCTACACAGGGATCCTCCAAGTCTGCTCTCTGCAGCTGCAGAGACGGAGGCTTTGGACACGCACCCCCAACTCCATCCCGCTCTGTTCTAACAAGGCCCGCGGGCGCTCTGGCTCCGCTGCGGCTCCAGGGGACAGGCCGGGCCCCGGCTCACTCACCAGCCCGTCGCAGGCGCTGATGGCCGCCAGGCCGCCCTCCAGCTCGGGGTCCTGCACCTCGCCCAGCAGGTGGCAGGCGGGCGCGCGGGCGCGGATGTGCGCGCGCCCCAGGCCGCCGCCCCTCCGCGTCTCACTCACGAAGCCGGGCGCCAGCAGGTGCGCGTTGGCGGTCAGGTTGAAGCGCAGCTCGCGCCCGCGGTACTGCAGCTCGTAGAAGGCGGACGCAGACGCGGACGCGGACACGTCCCGCTTGCGCAGCGCGCGCGGCCACAGCTCGTACGACAGGAAGGCGCCGCCCGCGTCCACGCGCACCGGGTGCACCACGTCCAGCGCCGCGCGGCCGTCAGCGCCGCGTACTGTGGGGAGAAAACCGGCCGCGATCGTGGCTCAGGGGGGCCACTCCGCCGCTGACCCCCACCTGCCAGGCCCGCAACTCCGTCCGGGTCACCACGACGACCTCCCTCAGCCCCACCTCCCGCTCGTCCGCGTGCAGCGCCCCCCAAGACCTGCAGCGGCCGCCTCCCTGAAAAAGGCAGAGCTCTGGCCAGGGCCCCTGAGGCCCGGGGCGAGGCCGCACCTGCCTCCCTGCGCCCTGCACCGAGGGGCACCTGCGCCCGCCTCCCGATGCCGCGCCGCCGCCCCCTCCGGGAGGACCGCGCTGCCCGGGTTGCGCAGGGAGACGAACTCAAAGCGCCCCCTGCCGCGCCCCCCCCCCCCGCCCCACCACTTTATTTTAAAATGGCAACTCCCTGGCCCCCTCTGTCCCTGCTTTTTTTTCTTTTCCCCACAGCACGCAAGACATTCCATATGCCTTATCGTTTCAGTTATTTTTTTCTCTCTGCCTATTTTCTCCCAGTGCAAACTCCAGGAGGGCAAGAACCTCCACAGTCTTCAGCTGTTGAAGACTTTCCGGGCCGAGAGTTTCCTAGGACTCTGAGCAGTTAAGACTCCGTTTCTCAGTGAGTGAGTGAATCTGTAGGATGGGGGTAAGAAGCACCTGCACCCTAAGGGCTATTGGGAGGGTCGGTGATCTGAACCACTCCAAGCAGCAGTGCCTGCCGCAGGGGCGATTAAGGGGGGCTGCACAGCCTGGCGGACTTTAAAACGGGCCCTCCGGTGCCTGAGGGCTCTGCACTCCCCTCCAGGCCTCCTGCGCCAGGGAGACGGAGGGAGACCACCCACATGGGAGGCCCCACTTTAGCAGAACAGCTCTGGTTCACTTGAAGAGAAGGTTCCAGACCTGCAGATATCTGCAGACCTCAGCAGAATCTGCCGCTCTGTCCTCTCAGGTTTCAGGCTAACCCCAGGTCCCCAGGCTTTTCTGCTACGGCCCCTCACTTTCAAATGCAGAGGGTCCAAACGAGTGCCAAGAAAATGGATTATATTGAAACACAGTTATCAAAATAATTTTAGAAACAGGATACAGATTTACGTGCTCCTTTGTGAACGCATTAAACAAGATAGATGGGTAAATTTACTGTGAATTTGAAGTGATGATTATCAACTGTATCTCAGGGTACCTGCAACCATAATGAAAGATAAATATTTTGGGGTTTTGCCTCGGTACCAAAATCACAGGTGCTGTTAAGGCCACTGTACTTTGGTGCTAATATGCATAACTGAAGGAATGGAAAACTGAGGCGCAAGACCTGAAGATACAGTATCTTCCCATCCAGGCTCATGGATCCTTTCAATTTTGCCCGAGTCCCTGGGGCTGCGGGAAGGTCTCCAGGCCGCGTCTGGAGGAGGCAAAGGGAGCTGCAGAGGGCGCACAGCCGGCCTCAAGCCACACGCGAGGGCCACGGAGCGGAGACCAGGCTCCGGGTTCCCCAGGTGGCCTCACTCTCTTCGGGAACACTGTCCTGGGTTCTCAGCGGTCCGTCCCCGCCCCACCCCGCCGCCTGTCTCCCCGCCGCTGACAGGAAGGAGTTGTACGATGTCAACTTTTTCAAATGTCTTTAGCTACCGGACCGAGTCCTCAAAACAGAGCTCGTGCGGACACGTAGACACAGCAGAGCGGGGCCGTGGCGGGTGGGGGGCAGGGACCTGGGGCTGATGCTTTGGTCCGCCCTTTGCGCTCTGCAGTTCCCAGGCTCAGAGGAACAGTCCGGGAACTGGCCCGGGTGCGGTTTCTCTCAACCCTGCGTCCTGCCCTGACCAGCCGGGGGTATGCCCAGCTCCCCGGAACCCCGGCGGCTCAGGACGGTGACCCCTCGGGCGTAGGCGTGCGCAGGCACCCTGCAGATGTCACCCCAGGGCTCCCCCTGTGGCTGCCGGGAAGTCCCGCCGGAGCCGCGTCCGGGCCAGGCTGCGGAAACCCTCTGGCCCGTGTCCCGCCAGACCATGTGCAGAGCACCCCACACACACCGGCAGGGCACCCCTGCAGAGGACGTGCCCCGCTGCCCGCCATCGCCAGCTGGCCAGCCCGCAGGGGGCAGCCCAAGGGCACGTTCTCAGACGAGAGGCGGACGTGCAGGGTGACCCCATGTGGCTCTGGGCAAATCTTCCCTCCCCGAGTCTCTGGAGGACACTCGTGCGAGGATTTTCCAGACTTCTCGGGTAAGAATTTGTTAGACACGAATTCCCAGGCCCCATCCCAGACCCACTGAATCAGCATCTCCAGGAAATGGGACTAGGAAGCTGGGTTTTCACCCGGAGCCTCAGGGGACCTCCATCAGGGAAGTTAGGCGATCTGCCCTTGGCGGACAGCAGCGCTGCCGGGCGGAGGCGGGCAGAGGCTGGGGACCGGCCCGAGACACAGACCTCAGGCCCAGGGCCCTGGGGCCCCTCAATCTGTGTTTTCTGTGTTTTCCCAAGCCTTCCGGGGACTCGCATGTAACCCCCCCCCCCCGAGGCTGACCTTTGGAAGTGGGTGGGGAGTGGCTCGGTTTGAGGAGCGAGGCTCCTTCTCTAACAGCCTAACGAGGGCCTTTGGGATTATAGCTTCACGACCGCCGCCTGCAGACTTGTTTTCTGTCGGTTTATGGACCCTGATGTTCACTTTGGCTTGTACGAATATTGGAAATATTTCATCAGTTGCCTATGTTTAAAAATTACGATATTGTACAAAAATTTCAATTTTCAGCTTTCATTGAAAACCCAGGTCATCCATCCCCATCAGGCCTAATTCCCACCTAGCAGAGGGGGCTGGAGTCGACCAGGGAGCCCCCCTGGGAGAGGGCCCCTACCCCCCACTTGCCTGCCCCACGGCCCCCTATTGTGTCCCAAACTGTAAGGCAGCTTGCCCTCTGCCCTCACAGTTATGCAGTTTCTCAATGACCAAAGAACTGAATTTCTAAGAAAATGGGAAAACCAGAGATAGCTCCCCACTGTTTGCTTTCTTGCCCCAGTACAGGGTGACTGGGGTGTACCCGCTGACTGCTCGTTGTGACGGAGCATTAGGTGCTCCCAAGTCCAGGAAAATGCACAGGACGCCGTCCTTCCCCTCAAAACAGAGACGTGGCTAGAGGGCACTCATGGTCCTTGGCCCTGGCCCTGCGCTGAAAGGGCCCCAGCCAGGGGCGGGGACGCCGCGTGGGCGGCCGAGATGAAGAAAGGTCTCATCAGAGAGGGCTGTGTGTGAGGCGGACACGGCAGGGTCGTGCCAGTGGGTGCCAGGTGACAGACCCCAAGAGTGCAAGGTGCCACAGGTGCGGGCATCACAAGACAATACGTCTGGCCACGTGTGCGTCTTGTGAAATGAGATGATGGGGCGAAAAAATCGTGCATGGTCAAGGCCGTGGCTTTGAACACAGAAAGGTTCAGGGGCTGCGTCCTGGGCAGTCACCATCGCTGCACCCGGACCCGCTCACCGCTCAGGGAATCCAGGTCGGGGAACAGGAGGGCCTGGGACAAACAGGTGGGCAGGAAGGTCTGAGGCGGCTCCCAGGCTGGGGCAGCCACGGCCAAGGCCGCTAAAGAGCGGCTGGAGGTGAGGGTGCACGGGGTGGGCGGCCCGACGCACTCCCCGCCGCGTGGCCCTGGGGCCGCCGCACATCGTGGACTCAGAAGCCCCTTCAGCACATCGGGCACAAGATGACCTTTCGAGTGTGACAGGGAGACCGAAGCACAGGGAGAAATGGCCCCAAGAACTCAAAACCAGTGTCCCCGGGGAGAGGTCCACGCCCCCTGGAATGCCAGTCCTGTCGCAAGTCCCTGCTCTAGACCCTGGGCAGACACCGCAAGACAGTAGTTCAAGGTGAGTTACACAGGCGCAGTCTGTTAGGGTCAAAACTGCGATGAAGATTAAATACAGGGGTGCAGGTAACGGGCCGCCGGGCTGGGAGCTCAGCCCCGGGGGAGCGACTCCAGCACCAGCCTCTGCTTCTCTCTCGGGACCATGGGGACGACCGGCATACCTGCCCTCTCCCCGCTCTCTCCCTGCTCTCTCCCGATGTGGGAGAGCCCGACGGGCCGCACGCCGGGGCCAAGGAGGCACACGCGGCGCAGGGAGCTAAGCTGTCACTGAAAATTAGCGAGAGAGGCTCCAAAGCACACTCCTCTACTGCTTGAAAGCTTGTGTTATCTCTTTGCCTAATGGCTTAAGAAAATACTTGTTAATCAAAAAAGAAAAACAGGGGCTCCTGGGTGGCTCAGTGGATTGAGCATCAGACTCTTGGCTTCAGCTCAGATCATGATCTCCTGGTTCTGCGTTCGAGACCTGGGTTTTCTCCGCACTCCCAGTGTGGAGCCTGCTTGGGGTACTCTCCCTCCTGCCTCTCTGCTCCTCCCCTGCGCATGCTCAAGCCCGCTCTCTCAAAATAGATAAACTTAGTTTAAAGAAGAAGAAAAGTACTTCTAGGAAGTTAACTCTTTGCCATAATTTTCGCTTTCTTCTTTTTTTCTGCACTAATCATTTTGTAATTAACTTACATTGTTTTGCCAGTAAAAATATGACAGAAAGGGGGCAGAGTGTTACAAAGCACAGAACGCTTTCACGGTCACGCCTGGTACCAGCAACACCCAGCGCTGGCAAGGGGAGATTGCGGGTTCCAGCCTCTTAAAAGGCACGTGGGGGCACCAGCGCCAGGCAAGGGGATGGGCACGGGCAGTTTGCAGCCAGACGGCCAGTGGTTCATGGCCAAGTCCCTTCTGCCAGGTCAGGAGCTCTGTTCTGGGTGTTAAATACTCTGAATATCATCCCTAGGTGACAGAACTGTCACTCTGCAGCCTCTACCAGAGAAATGCCAGCACCGTTTACCCTCACCTCTCTATCAGGAACCAGAGTTACAGTCCAGCCCTTCAAACGACCTGACCCGAAGCTCATGCCAAAGATAAAAAATAACAAGGGTGTGCGTGTGTGTGTCTGTGTGTGTGTGTACAGGCGCGTGCACAAGCGTGTGGGAGACAGATGCCATCCTCAGGTCTGCCTGCGTGTGCCCGCCATGCACCCGTGTACATGCACACACAGCTCACGTGTGTGGTGGGCACATTACCAGGCCCCCGTCCCAGCCCCCCCACAAATCCCTTTGTCACAGGAGAAGTCAGGCTACACTTTCCTAGAAGTGCACCCAAGATATGCCCTTTGGGTCTCAAAGAAGGTAGAGTTCAGTGGGTGAGCCCCCGGTCTAGGACGTCTGGGCAGCTCCGAAGACACAGAGACAGCCAGGCAGCCCGGGGCTCAGACCCCCGGAGTGGGAGCAGAATGGGGAGGCCCCCTGCTATGCACCCGTGCCTGGGAACACCAGAACAGGAGAAGGTCCCTGCCCTGTGTCCACTGCCAAATGGCAGGTCCAAACCACAGGACCCACCAAGGTCTCCCCAGTCTTACTGTGGCATGAACGAAAATGACCACCACACAGTAGTCGGTCTGTGCTGAGCAACCGACATTCAGTTTCTTAGTCTTGGCAAGAACCCGGTGAGGCAAGTACCACTGTCCCCGCTTAACTACAGCCCTAGAAGGGCAGGAGGCTGGCCAGGTTCATCCACGGGTCTGGTTTCCAGTGCAGTCCTGACTCCCCATTCCTCCCACAGCTGCCAGGGGGCCTGGACCCAAGTTCCCTGGGGCACCCACTTCCGGCTGCCTCCTCCCCATCACCTGGCCAGTCCCCATGGGTCCCTGCTTTGGACAGGGGGGAGAAGCAGAACTCACACAGTAGCTAAGTGGCGGACCTGGCAGGCCACCCTCCTCTCTGAGCCCCACCCGCATTCTGTCACCCCCCCCCCCCTTTCAAGGCTGCTGTAGGGCTAAGGAGAAATGAGACCTCGTTAAATATCTGCTCTCTCTCCACTCCACACACAGGCTGCTGGAGGGAACCTCCCTAAAACCCTGCTTCCATGAGCTACTCCCCTCAACAGCTCCCCAAAACCTCTAAGATCTGATTTAAATGCCTCCTTCTACTCTCCGGCCCCTAGGGTTTTCTCTTTTCTAATCAGTCTCCGTAATGGGGAGGCAAGAGTCGGCCATCCCCAGCAAGCAGGCCCCACGCAGAAGCCCATGCCCCGCCGCGGGGACGCCCCCACCCCCTGCAGCGCACCCTAGGTAAGTTCATACATCCCGGGTCCCTCCGGGCTCTGGGCTCACCTGCCCTACCACGCCCTCCTGTCCGCTTGGCCCGCATGGCTGTCTCCCAGCAATCCGACCGGCCCCCATCAGACCAGGGCTCCCTGGGCACAGGGCTGGGGGTCCCCTAGACCCTCGGCTCCGAAACTCCCAGGCCGGCCGCCTCGGACGCGCCTGGAGCTCCGCGGCCGAGCAAGGACCTGGACTCCCGCCAGAGGCTCGTCGGAGGCAAGCCGGGCGGGGCAGGGATAGCCGAGCGCAGGGCCGGGAGAGAAGCTCCCCTCCGCTGAGCCCGGGCGCCTGCACACTCGCGGGAGGGGAGGCAGGAAGTGCGGGGGGCGCGCGAGCCGGGCCCCCCGCGCCGCCTACCCCACGCCCCGGCCCGCTGCGTGCGGACCAGGCGCCGACGAGGTTGCACAGCGAGCCCTCCGCGCGCGGACCACATCCCGGGCCCGGGGAGGGGGGAGCGCCGTGCGCCCAAGGGCAGAGGGGCTTCCTCCGGGCACGGGCACGGGGCCGCCGGCTGCGCGGCCGTAGAGGGCGTCCGGCGGCGCGGCTTGGCCCCCCGGCCCCACCGGGTCCCGAGCACCCGGGGCGCGCGGAGGACGGGGGGGGGCCGGCGGGGCGGGGCAGCCACCCACCTGGTGCAGGTCCGGGGTCGCCGGGCGCCACTGCGCAAAGCAACAGGAGTAGGGGGCGCAGCCGCGGCGCGGGGCAGCGGGGGCCGCGGGCGCTGGGGCGGCGGGGCATGGCCCGGGCAGGCGGCGCCGGGAGGGGGGGCCCGCGCGCGCGCGCTCTCGTCCGTCCCGTCCGCTCGCTGCCCGCTCCGAGTCCGACTCAGGACATGCCGGGCCCGCGCGCCGCTCCCGCGTCCGGACCGGCCTGCGGCAACAAAGGCTGCAGGGCCCGCCCCCTCGGCGGCGCAGGAGGCTCCGGAGACCGAGCGCCGGACGGCGAGAAGGAAAGAAAGAAAGAAAGAGACGAGCGGAGCGAGGGAGGGCGGGAGGGGGCCGTGCGGCCACCCGCCCCGCCCCGCCCACGGCCACGCCCCGCCCGGCCCGGGCCCGCCCCCGCCGCCCCGCGGGCCCGGCCGGCCGCGGTTTGGGGGCGGGCCTGGGGCGGGCTGCGCGCGGCGTCCCCCGACGGCCTGGACCGCCCCGCCGGGCCGCGCGCGCCCTCTGGCGGCGGAGCTCAGCCGAGCGTCTTGGCCGCGACCCTCCAAGACCCCCAAGAAGCTGGAATTTCCGGAATGTGTCTTCCCTGAAAGACGCTCGCTGCGCCCGGAAGGGCGCCAGAGGCCTTCTGAAGACCCCAAGGTGGACCCTGCTCCGAAGCAGGCTCAGGAGGGAGGCCCGGCCGGTGGGCGGCGGCTCCCACACGAGGCTGGTCCCGCAGCCCTACTCTCCAGGCTCTCTCCTGCACGTCCATTGGGTTAGCGCGGGGCTCAGCAGGGTCCCCCTGAGCCTGGAGGCCGGCCAGCCCCGGGGTCGGGCTCAGCCATCTGTGGCCTCAGCCCTTCCCCGTCTGCGGGCGGGAGCCCGCTCCCAAGAACACTCCTCCCTCCGCTACACCTGGCCCTGCCCAGGGACCTCCTAGTGTTCCTGGGGACGATCGTGGTCAGCTTCCCTCCCCTGACCAGCCCTGGCAAAGGCCCACACGCCCCTCACAGCCCATCTCCCACCCTTGGTCCCTCATTCTTGGAGGCTCCTGCACCCCTAGCTCTGCTGTCCTCCAGGGGACCCCGGTAGCACATGGCCTCGATGTCCTCATTTCCAGTGACATTTTGTTCCATCTGTGCCACCAGCTCCCAGGGCTACAACCTAGGCTGTGTCCCCCGCCTGTCCCGTCTCTGAAACCTGAGGATCAGACCCTGCATCTTTCCCATCCTTCCCAAACCCGTATAGTCACACTGTGTTTTCTTCCTGTGGTCCTTTGTCACTTTCTTCCTCTCCCCACCTACCAAGCCCTCCAGACTTCACCTGCCTCCCATCCTAGCCACATGCACTCCTTGACCCCGCCCCCCACCTCTCATCCATCGCCCCACACACACATACACACCACCACACCTTGCAGAACATACCTGGTCTGGTGCACCAAGCACAGCGAAGTCCCCGCCCTCTGTGCACAGTGGGGCGGCAGGTCCCTCCCGTAGTGAGAGACAAATGCTCCCACCGGGGCTGCTCCGCGCTCTCCCCTCCCGCTTCCCCAAGGACTGTGCTCTGAGTGCCCCCTCTTAGCCTGGTCCCCACAGCTGGTGACCCTCAATCTAAAGCATTCTGCTCTCCCTCCTTGAAAGGCACTGATCGTACTTGTCCACGGCCGGCCGGGGTGCCCCTCTGCTCCCACTTCTCCTGGGGCAGACTAGATAGACCAGACTTCTCCCCGCTGGGGCCCCAGGCTCACCTCTCCTGCAGCCTCCTTTCCGGCGCAGGGCCCCTAGGCCCCCTTCCAGTTTCTTCCCGAACTACCCTGAGTGTCCCAGAGGTGCCCCCCGCCCGCTGCCCCCAAGTCTGGACACCCACCACATGGCATGGCTGCGGTCTGCTCGCGGAGTCTGTCAATCCCACCCACTCACCCACTGTGCGCGGTCCGCCGGGTCTCCCTCGCCTTTGTGACCTGGCCCCCCACACAGCAAACCCGAGAGACTAAGAGGACCCGGCGAGGGGACTCACAGACACAGCCTGCCCCTCTGCCACCCCGGTGGACACCACAGCCCACCGTCCCTGCTCCCGGGGTGAGCTGCCGTGACCGAGACCGGTCAGCGGTCTCCTGAAGGGCAGCCCCGCGGGCGTGTCTTCCAGCCTCGGGCTCACAGCAGTCGGCAGCTGCTTCGGTTCCAGGCCCGGCCCTGACCTGTGTCCCGTGCGCCCTCCTAACGTGCTAGACGCACAGGCACAAGGGATGTACTCATGACGTGAGTAGTAATCCAGCCGGAAGAACCCCCCGAATTCTGGGGGGGCCAAGAGTACGTTCTGGAAGGCAGCCATGCTCGCCACTTATCACCGGCGCTGCACACAAGTACATTTTGAACAAAGCGAGAGATTTGATTTTGCAGTGTGTTTGACGTGAGTGTGACGGCAATTTTCCAACTAGAGTCCCCCTCCCAAATCTTGACAGAGCATATTTTATTAAAAATTTTTTGATGTTTTATTTATTTTTTTGAGGGGGGAGGGGCAGAGTAGAAGGAGACATAGAATCGGAAGCAGGCTCCAGGCTCCGAACTGTCAGCAGAGCCCACCGTGAGGGTCTAACTCACAAACAGTGAGATCGTGACCTGAGCCGAAGTCAGACGCTCACCTGAGCCCCCCGGGCGCCCCGAGATGCACCGTCACTGTACTGAGCAGCCCAGCGTCCCCAGTGAGGTTCGCCTGCACCGAAACGTTACCAGAAACTGATCAAACTAAATGAGAACCTAGATGTATCCTGCTTCTATACATTCACTTATATTTTGATAGATTGTTTGCTTTTTTTAAGTTTTATTTATTTATTTTGAGAGAGTGCAATGAGGGAGGGGCAGAGAGAGAGGGAGAGGGAGAGAATACCAAGCAGGCGCCTCACTGTCAGCACAGAGCCTGATGCAGGGCTTGAACTCAGGAACAGGGGGATCCTGGCCTGAGCTGAGATCCAGAGTCAAGATGCCAAGATGCTCGGCTGACGGAGCCACCCAGGCGCCCCATCGATAGCTTGTTTGAAAGGGAGCAAGCACAGTGGAGCAGAGTCTGTCTAAGATTATAAATGAATAGGTAACAAAAATAAAACGAGGCACAAGTTTTTAAAATTTAATGAAAACCCTGGGCTTCAACTTTCTCGCCCCACTAACGGAGACGGCCCCCCTATTTCACGTGTTTCCTAGAGCGATCCTTCTCAGCCAGGGGTGACCTCACCTCCATGGAATTTTGCTATGTCTGGAGACACTTTTCGTGGTCACAGCCAAGGGGGGCGGTGCCACCGGAGGCCGGTGGGTAGAGGGGAGGGACACCGCTAACCACCCTACAGTGCACAGGACGGTCCCTGACACAAACGACGGTCCAGCCCCGAGTGTCACCCGTGGGAAAACTGGTCTGGAGGATTAACTAGTTCGAAGGCATGCGGCAAAGCAAGAGGCCTTGTGTTTTAGCGGTTTGTTTCACTTTGCGTGCACGGCAAACATTCAAACTTCACACACAGCGAAAAGTAACTCCTCCTCCCAGAGCTGGTCCCTGGCCCCTCAGCGCTCCTTCCCAGGGACGGCTCCTGCCTGAGCTGCTCACGAATCCTTCCAGGAGAGGCGTCCGCAGACACAGGGCTACATTTCACACATGGGGCAGCACACAGTCGCTCCATCCACCCTGGCTTCTTTCATGTGACGATGCCCCTTAGGTGGGGCTCCCAGGCCGGTCTGTGGCTCTGCCCCGGTCCCGGACAGGCCCCCAGCAGTGGGACGCGAACCAGAGCATGAATTCCACGGGGGCAGGAAACCTTTGTAAGCACCAGCCTTTTTCGGGGACTGTCCTGTGCATGACGGGGAGGGCTTCTATAAGGTCAAGGCCAGCCCCAAGGTTGCTGTTGACAGCACGGCGTCTGTGACCTCGGCAGGGAGGTGTTGTCAGTCTAAAGACCCTATTTCCGGCGAGTTCCTTCCCCCCAAGCAAACAGCAAGAGCTGCAAAAATAATTTTAAGTCCTAGTGTAGGAGCGGATTGTTAAACAGGACGCCCCCCACCCAAGCCCCTCGCGGGGTCGGGAACTGGGCTAAGGGCTGGCCTTGGAAACGCCTGACTTGGAAGAGAGGCTGAGCCCACAGGCCCGACAAGCTGCTGTTCCGGAAGCCCCGGAGGCCCAGGTGTCTCAGTGTGTCCCCATCTCTGAAGCAGGGTGGCCTTCGCCTGCGAACGCCCCGGGCCCTGGAGGACCATCCACCTGCAGAGCCCGGAGGCGTCATCAACTGGGCAGAGGCCAAGCGTGACATCGACGGAGCACAAATCCCGCGGTGTCCCTTCCCAAGCAGGGTCACCTGTCCTCGTCACACAGGCAGAGAAGCGGCTGCGTACATGGCCCGCCATCTGCCGAAGATCCCAGGCGCGGACGTGCTGGGGCCCAGACTGGCCTGCTCGCGGCACCCGGGTCCCTGACCGAGGCGCGCTCTGCCTCCCCGGATGGCCAGCTTGGGCTTGTCCTCACGGGCCCGTGTTGTGGCTCCTGCTTCTGGAGGCATCTCTGTCAGATGCTCGATGCGTGGGGAACTGGCCACCTCCCTTCTCAGAGCCTTCCACTCACCAGCGCCTCCCAAGGCCGGGGGCCGACTGTGCTGACTCCTGAGGGACCCGGGTGACGGCCACCATGCTGTTGCCTGCCGTCAGCTCTCGCCTTCAACCCAAGCCCAGGAGCCCCCGGAGAGCCAGGGCCAGGTGTCAGGGGCTGGCGCCCCCAGGCCCCCGGGAGGGGACTGCTGCCTGCAGGTTGGGCCAGCTCCGGATGTGAGCGGCACCCCCCACCTGAGCCGAGCACAGACCTGCCCCGCTCAGCTCGCTCTCCGCCCCTTGCTCTGCAGCCACCCATCACCTCCGTCGTCTCTTCTTCTCTGTGAGTCGTGTTTTCTTCTCCGTCTGGCCCTGCCTTCAGCAACGGCTGTCCCACAGCCCCGTGTCTGGAAATAATTTGAAAACGTTTTCCGTTGCCTTCTGTGGGGGCCTGAGAGCCCTTTCTGTTTGTGTATCCGTTAACATTGTTTTCATGTACTTTATCAGCTTTTGTAGAGAAAATATTTGTTTCAACATTTAGAATCTTGGGGCGCCTGGCAGGCTCTGTCTCTTGATTTCAGGGTTGTGAGTTCAAGCCCCACAGTTGGTGTTGAGATTACTTAAAAATAAAATCTTAAAAAAAAAGAAACATAATCTTTGCTGGTAATAAAACCCTGCATAAAATGGATTATATAAGTCATTTTTCCTTTTCTTAATCAATAAATTATTTCTCCCCTTTATTTACTGGACAAATACACGTGCTGTCTGCCGTGGGGCCTAGAGGAATAAAAACAGCACAAACCTTATTGTGAAATTGCTCCCGCCAACGTTAAAAATGGAGCTGGTTATATAATTTGGGGGTTGGGAAGAATACTTTAAAGATGAAATCAACAGCAAAATCTGTAGGGAAGAAAGTGAGGAGATGCGCCCACATTCCTCAGATTATCGAGCCCCATAAATCCTACGTCCACCGAATGTGAGACCTGCAAAGATCAGAGCAAACAGAGGAGGCCGTTGAGTAAGTGACACGGGAGCCCCTCGGGACGGAAGCACCTTCGTGTCCAGATGGGGAGACGTCGCTGGCTCCCGCTCGGTGGAGGGAACGCAGAACGCCGCGCCAGGACACAGCGGTGCTGCGCCCTACGTGCCAGCCCCCGGGGCTAGAGGAAGTCGGTTCCAGAGTTTCCAGAGCAGGGGCACCGGTCACAAAGACTGTGGCCAGATGGCACGGGAGGCCTGTCCAGCGCGCCCAGAAGGAAGGAGGCAGCACGGAGCTGCCCTCAAAGTTCTGAGGAGATGGCTTCTGACCGGCGCTCAGTCTCCCGGTCCTGTTACTGTGGTATGAAACGTAATCAAAGAGATAAACCCAAATCTGAGTGGGGGGGGGGGGGGGGGGGGGAGCGGTTGTCTCTGCAAAGTGGGCAAATGTTCTGGAGAGACCACGAGTGCTGCCCAGAATCAGAGGGGGCACAGGAGGCTCTGGGGGGGGGGACAGCAAGTCCCCAGCTGCCCTGATGGGCCCTGCACCCCCCGCCCCGGGGCCCTCCGCAAGCTCACAGCTGCTGCTCTTCTTCCTGAACTAACAGGGGCTCCCAGGAATGTTCCAGCTAACCCTCCCGCAGCCCTGCGAAGTGAGCCTCACTCTCCAGTTCACAGGCGAGTGAAACGTCAGCCGCAGGCACGGCTCGCGCGGTAACCGCGAGCAGGACTCGAAGGGACGCGTCTGCGCCCGGCAGGCTCCAGGGACAGGGTTCCCGGGCGCAGAGCGAGAGCTCAGACTAAGTCTAAGCGCAACACCGAGGAGTGTCGCCCTCCCCGCGCGCTTCTCACCCGCCGCGTTTGCAAAGGTTTTTGGGATTTGCTGATTGATTTGCACATACAGCCAAGTACTTCATGGTCACGGTTTACAGACGCAAACGGTGCTGTTTGCCCGCACCTCCCCCAGCACACGCACACAGCCTGCACACGCAAAGCATATGCACACCACGCATGTACGCACGACCCTGTGGGGGAGGGGATGCGGCTGGAAGTGCGCTCCTGAGCTCTGCCTGTCAGTGGCCCTGGCCCGCTGGCCCCCGCTTCCCAGCCAGCACACTTCCCCGCGGGCGCCCCAGGGCCTCTGGGGACGTTGTCTCCGAGAGCTTCCGGCACCACGGAGCCGAGCAAGGAGGACCCGGGACGCCCCGTGCCCCGCGACACGGCCACCTGGAACCGCTCTGCGGCCGAGTTACCCGCAAAGGGAAAGACGGACACTGGCCACATCACTTGTGAAAAATGACCTATGGAAGTGCTACTTTTTCGTTATAGTAACAAGAGTCAAGAGACCGGTTTTAGAAAAGAAAATTTGGGGCATCTGGGTGGCTCAGTCGGCTGAGCGTCCGCCTTTGGCTCAGGGCACGATCTCCTGGCTTCTGGGTTTGAGCCTGGAGCTGCTTCGGATTCTGTGTCTCCCTCTCTCTGCCCTTTCCTGCTCATGCTCTCTCGCTCTCTCTCTCTCAAAAATAAATAAACATTAAAAAATACTTTTTTAAGGAAAGAAAACGAAACGGACGCCCCCCTGCGCCCCTCTGCCCCCGAAAGTGCTCCCTGTTGGGGGATGTGGGCAGGTCCTCGGAGATGCCATCAGCGCGGCCGGGGCAGGTGCGGGGACAGTTCAGTGCCCTCCTGTGTAAACGGAGCCCTCCTGCTGGCCTCACGGGACGCTGCAGCAGGTGGTACTTGTGAAAATCCTGGCCCTGGGCCTGGACACCCGAGGTGCCCCACGGAGGAGTGGGACAGTGTCCCCTCCTCCGGCCACAGCGAGGCCCCTTCCCCTGAATCCCTCTGCACTTTCTGGAACACTCCCACCCGTCCTGGGGATGCACTTTGCAGCACACGCCCCACCGCCCCCAGCTCTGCCTGCCCGGGGCCCGGGGTCTCCCCTCCCAGCCACAGCCCACCCACAAGGTGTGCTCCCCGGAGGAGCCGCGCAGGCCCAGCTGTCCCCTCCCTGCTTGCCCCCCACATGGTCTCCGTCCCTCGCTCAGCTCCTCCCCGTCCATGCTCCCGTGCTCCGTATACCCCATGAGCTCCCGGAGTGGGCCTGATGCTGGTCTGGCTCTGTCTGCGTCCCGATGTTCCCGGAATGCTCCTGGAACGCGGCCCCCAACAGACAGTGTCCCAGAAGCTTCTGTGCCGTGGCCCTTTCCTGACCCCTGCGCGTCACGTTCTGCTTCTGGCGGTGGGTGCTGGCTGCACAGTGACAATCCATCTCAGTGCATTTAGGACATGTGGGCACCTGTGGGGACATCACGTTTCATTCAAAAGTTCGGTTTGGGGCGGGGGGGGGGGGGTGGCGCCTAGATGGCTCAGCCAGGTGAGCATCTGACTCTGGCTTTCGGCTCAGGTCATGATCCCAGGGTAGTGGGATCGAGTTCCACATCAGCTCCCTGCCGAGCATGGAGCCTGCTCAAGTTTCTCTCTCTCTCTCTCTCTCTCTCCCCCCACCCCTTTTCCTGCTTGTGCTCTCTCGCTCTCGCTCTCTCTCCCTCAAAGTAAATATGTACAAATATTTTAGTCCCAAGGTGATGACGGGGCCCTGAGGTGGGCGGGGCTTAGCCATACGGGCAGAGTGCGTGGTCAGGGCGAACTCCTCAGAGGAGGCATCACTTACTTGAGACCCGTGGGGTAAGAAGGAGCATTGGGTAAAGCACCCCAGCAGAGGGCCTGCCAGTGCGAAGAGCCCTGAGGCAGGAAAAGGTTTGGTGCCCGGGGAGCAGTGCGGAGGCCGAGGTAGGTGGCACAGAAGGGGTAGGGTTAGAGGGCGAGATCAGGAGAGGAGACCCTGCACCAGATCAGTCAAGGCCCCGTGGCCAGGGGAGGAGGGAGGAGTTTGCTCTGAACGGGACAGGAGGTCAGGGGGGTGTGGGCCGGGGGCTTGCTGTGATCTGACTCACCTTCCGAATGCAGAGGGGGAAAGAGACCCTCCCTTTGAGTGAGACTACAGGGCCTTCCAGCCCATATTCCGGGGGGAGAACAGGGACCAGAGAGGGAAAGTCACTTGCCCCAAATCACACAGCAAGTTAGTGGCCAGGGTGGAGAGACTAGAACCCAGGCCACCCAACGTGCAGCAGCACCTCCCACACGAGGAGGAAGACCCTAGGCCCCGGGTCCCCTGGAAGGACACCCCATGAAGTATGATCTGATTCCGCAAACTCTCTCTCAGATTACTAGTTCCCCCAGGATCTGGCCCACACTGGAGCTGGTAACTGGCTGAATATCCCTTTTCTGGCCACTGGGCAGGGAGCCCCGCTTGTGGCTGATTCTCCTCCTGGGCAGGGGAGGCTGGGCCCTGGAAGCACGT
>PJEM01018488.1:0-18652 GCA_004023845.1 Helogale parvula | reverse complement strand
CCTTCTCTCTCTCCCTCGGTCCTCGGTCCACCTCCTGCTTGTGCATCCCCCCCCACCCCCACATACATATATGATTTAAGAAAAGAAAAAGCCCAGGATCATCTGGGTGGCTCAGTAAGTTGAGCATCCAGCTTCAGCTCAGGTCATAATCTCGCAGTTCATGAGTTTGAGTCCCACATCAGGCTCTGTGCTGACAGCTCACAGCTTAGACCTGCTTCAGATTCTGTGTCTTCCTCCCTCTGCCCCTCCCCGCCCACACTCTGTCTTTCTCTCTCTCTCAAAAATAAACATTAAACATATTTTTTAACCCCAAGTTAACAGTAATCCACAAAGCTCCAAACAGACAAAAGCATGTCTGTGACCACCAGGACCCTGCTTACTTCTCTGATCTCACCTCTTAGTGCTCCAACCCCTGCTCATTGCACTCGACACCAGCACTGGGTTTTCTGGAAATACCAAGCATGCTCCCATCTCTGGGCCTTTGCCAGGGCTGTCCCCTCCTCCAGCTATCCACATGACACATTCCCTCGCCTCCTTTAGGGGTTTGCTCAAATATCACCTCCTCTGTGAGAACTCCCTGACCACTCTATTTAAAATGCAATCACTCCTCCGACCCCCTGCAACCCTGAACCCTTGGACACACTCCACAGATCTTCCACACATCACCCCCCAGCAGGCTCTGCTGTTCACCTCCTTTTGTGTATCATCCATCTCCCTGCACTGGAACGTGAGTATTTCCAGGACAAGGATTTCTGTCTATTTTGTTCACTGGTATATCCTCAACACCTAGAACAGTGCCCATTTTGTTCACTGGTATCCTCAACACCTAGAACAGTGCCTGGCACAGAACATGCAGTTAAGGACTTGCCAAATGAATAAATAGGAATAGACTCAGAAGAGCCCGGAAGGCCAAATCCTAAGCCAACAATGGGCAGGATGAAAAGCACACAATGTACATCTCAGAATCTGCAAAGGTCTCTGGAATTAAGATCATCAGGTACAGGGGCGCCTGGGTGGCTCAGTCGGTTAAGCATCCAACTCTTGATTTCGGCTCAGGTCATGATCTCACGGTTCATGAGTTCAAGCCTCAAGTCGGGTTCTGCACTAACAGCACAGAGCCTGCTTGGGATTCTCTTTCTCCCTCTCTCTCTACCTCTACCCCACTTGCTCTCTATCTCTCTCAAAAATAAATAAAATAAATAAATAACAAACTTAAAAAATTTTTTTCATGTATAAAAAAGCATCATGTACTTGAGAACCAAAGGAAATGGTCAAATTACGAAGGGGTGAGCCAAAGTGGTTTATAAAACAGATCTCCAATTCCTTTTACCCACTCCAGGTCAAGCAGCAACATGCCATGGCAAAGTGTGGAGATTCGTATATTCTGGAAAGGCTAAAACAGGGTCCCTGGACCAGGAAGCACCAGGTACAGTAAAGGAAGGAGGTTTAAATGACCATGTACAAAATGAGTATTGAATGCTGAGACCTCTCCCCAGCACTGTCACCACTCAGTCCTCGTACTCATTGGGTTCCCACAACCCTGGCGGTCAGTCCTTAACCTCCAAGCAGGAGATCTGTGACGTCTACACTGGTAACTTGACCAACCTAGTAGGAAAAGTTTCAAGATACAAATACCACCACTTCCCAAAATGTCTACAGTGAAACTCAAGTTGGACAAGTATCATCTGAATCCTCTGAGTTTCCAGTAAGTTTTAGGATCTATTTCAATCATGAGCAGACAACTAAGGATCATCAGATGCCTAAAGAAAGCATCTAATATGGGAGATTGAGCCCAAATAAGTGGAGAAGGGGAAAGCAACTTGTAGGATGAAAAGATTATGCAGGGTGAAAAAAATCTACCTCCCACAAAACCAACAACAACAATAACAACAAAAACCAAAACCACACTATCATTATGATCCTTAAGTAAGACAAGAAATTGCATCCATAAAACAAAAACAGGATGCTATAGTAAGAAACATTTGTAAATAGCTCTTGCAAATTACAAGTGATAGCAAAAAAAAAATGCAAGGCTTTAAGATAAGTTGAAGAAGATATCATGGGGGAAGTAGTGCAAAAGAATGGAGAGATGGGAAACAGAAAAGAAGAAGGAGAAAATTAGGGGATGAGTCCAGGAGCCCTAAAATTTGAATAGTAGTTCCATAAAGAGAGGAGAGAGAAAACAGACAGAAATCACCAATGAAGTCATCAAAAAAATGAAGACATGACTTTTCAAGTTCAAAGTGCCCCTTGAGTGTCCAGCACAGTATGCAAAAAACACTAAGGCACATCATTGTGAAATTTCAGAATGTTAGGGGCCAAAAGAAAATTTTACATGCTTCCAGAAAGAGTTATGGGATTGTTTTGGAATTCTAGCAATTCTTTTCTGGAAGACAGCAGATAAGGAGTAATCACCTCCAAATTCTGGAGAAAACTGACAACCAACTCAGAATTTTATACCCAACCAAATTACTGATCAAGTATGAGGAAAGATCTTAAAATTTAACTCTTATATGCTCATTTTAAAGCAGAGGGAACATCTGGTCTCCCAGAATTGAACAAACCAAGAAAAGAGCTTAATATTTAATTCTTACATACTCATTTTAAAGCAGAGGGGAGATCTGATCTCTCAGAATCGAACAAACCAAGAAAAAGGAAGACACGGTATTCAGGATATAGGAAAATCAACACAAGAGGACGATAAAGGGAAATCTCAGGATGATGGCTCTGTACACTCCTCTGAAAGCAGAGGAGCATTAGGCAAGGCAGTGTGACTCAAGACCCACACATGATGAGGGCAATTATATCCCAGATGTCCAGGCAGTCCTGGCTCTAATCCTTATCTATATTTGGCATGTCCATACCACAGGCTAATATCGTTCTTTCTCTCAACCCCTATTGCCTGGGGCAGCTAACACCCATGTCACCCCACAGAAGTGTTCGGCCTTGCCCTATTCCTGGGAGCTGGAAGAGCCTTTGACAAGCTTACAGCTGAACCTACAGAGAGCCCACTTCCTCTGACCATATTCCTGCTGAACATCTGGACCCTGACTCATATCTGCCCCACCAGATCCTCCAGTCGTTGTGAATCCCGTATTTCTCAGGACTCACCAATGACCTTGCCCACTGACTTCTTAGCAGGAGCCCATATAAACCTGAGAAGGGAAAGCCACACCACGTCCCTGAGACCCTGTTGAGCTGGGAGCCTGCATCCAAGAAGGTGAGGCAGCACTACCCTTTCCGGACAGCACTACACATGCGCTTGCTATGCATTTTTCAAAACAAAGAAAAACACTGTTTGGAGAATTATTGCATAAGGTGTGAAAACTATAAAGAAAAGCAAGAATTGAATTAACGCAGAAGTCAGGCTAGTATCGCCATTGAGGAAAGTACAAGTAACATTCTATGCCTTCACGTGGGTGGTGGGAACATGTTTATACCGCAGTATAGGGCACTATATGTTTCTCTGCAGGCATGCTACATTTTCCCAAGTTCAAGGTGTTGGAGTTAATATTGTAAAAGAGTCAAGCAATTCGGTGGGACACCCTGGCCCTAGCCACCTCAGCAGGTGCACGGGTCAGATGGACAGCTGGTTTTACAGCCTCAGGTTTGCTAACAACTGTTATGTCCCCCTGTACGAGTTCACCCCCACGAAGCCCCATATTTCATTCATGTCAGAGAGAAAAGATCATAAGCTCTGGAGACAGCCAGGCCTGGATTCAAACTCTAGCTTGGCCCCTTTTCAAATGGGTGGTTTGGACAGCAGTGTTCATTGTGAAGAAATAGGATAGCCAACACTACACCCTTGGAAGGTGGCAGTATGTCTTAGAGAGAATATATATAGAGGCTAAAGACAGTCCCTGGTGCATGATGGGCACTCAGTAAATAGGAGCGGTGGGTATTTTAGGGATATGGCTCTTTAACTTACATTTTGATTCATTCCATAGCATTTTTCAGTCCCCAACCTGTCAATCCATGACAACCGCCTCTTTATAGGAAACTAAGGGCAGTTTATGAGAGTATCCAAGGAGACATACTAGTATATGGATTGGGGAGATGTGTTAGTTGGACACGCCGCAAGCACCACCCACACTGAATCAGAAATTCAGCCGCTGAAGGAAAGCCACCAAGTTCAAGAACCATCGAATTCCAGAGCTGGAAACAGGCTCAGAGAGAACTGGATTCTAAAACCTCCAACCTCAGGCAGCCCAGTCCGTTTGTGAACTCCCACCACCCGCAGATCTCTTGTCGGCCATGTCCCCAGCTCAGGCCCCGCCCTCCCGGCTTCTGCTGCCCACATAGCCCTTTCCTCAGATGGATTCTTAGCTTGCTAAAATGCTGCCTTTCCTCTTCCTAATATTAGCATTTAAGGTTACAAATTTCCTTCTATGTTCTGCTCTCGCAGTCTCCCATACTTTTTTATAAATCAGAGTCTCATTACTGTTTGGTTCTGAATATTTTCTGATTTCCGTTATGATTTCTTCTTTGGCCCATGAGTTATCTTATTTTCGTTTGTCGTCATTACCTCCTCTCTTAGTGCCCTGTCTTCTCGAGACCCGAGGCTCCCCTCTCTAAACCCTCCAGGGCATCCAGACCAGACCACGCTGTTGAACACTCCATCAAAAATGACAAGACACCATTCCTTAACTTCCCGTGGGGGCTGATTTGATTCCCTCAGCAGATCACAAGAGACACCCAGTAGGTGCAACAACTAACAAGTCTTCTGTAATCCCCACAGGGCCAGGAGCAAGGAGTTGGCACTCAGGGTACAGCTGTAGGTTTCATGTGCACTAAGCAGTAACAGGAGGGGACCACGGCACATCTGCTCTGTAAATACTCAGCCACCTTGAGCGAGCTTTAAAACAGTCTTCAGGACAGACTGGCTTATCCTATCAGTCTCAACCGCTTACCTAAATGCCAAATACATTTTTTTAAAGTCAAATAAAAACTACAAAGTCCCCCAATACGGCCCATCCTAAAGCTGCAATTTAGCTCCAATGCAGCAAAAGCCCATGTGCTTCGTCAACAAATATTTACTGAGTGCCCATTTATTGAATCCAATAAGATTTAAGAATCTGACACATAGGGGGCACCTGGGTGGCTCAGTTGGTTGAGCATCCAGCTTCGGCTCAGGTCATGATCTCACAGTTCGTTTATTAAAAAAAAATTTTTTTAATAAAAAAATAAATAAAAGAATCTGACACATAATAGGCATCTACATACATTCTGACCAAATAAACGAATGAATAAATTAACAATGAGCAAACAAGTCAAGATACTAGGTCCAACATGGCACTTTCCTGCCATCAAACTCCTTTTCTGGGCATCAGTTTTCCAATATATCGAATGGGACGTCAGCTACTGTTCTGTCTGGATCACAAGAGCCCTGGGGGTCACTGTTTGGAGAAAAGGGAATGAAGAGTCTCCAAACTACCCAACAGACACTCTTCTGGTTTCACAGAATGGCATCCTCAGAGGGAGTTACACCCTGACTCTAAATATCTGTGAGCCAATGCAAGTTCATATCAAAAATCCAGAGTCGACATTTACACTACATTAGCCCCCAGTAGTCTTTTATTAATAATTAATAATTACATGTTAAATTATATACTAAATACAACATAATAATTATTAAACACAGACGCAATGTAACGAATTTTCGTGATCTGTTGAGCTGTTGATTTAAAAAAGCAAAAAAGCATGTGAGTATAGAATATCGTTGATGATAGAACTGACAGCCGTCAGTGGAAATGAGTGGTGTCTATGTGCTAGACATTGTTCTAAGCATTTTACAAATCAACTCCGTGACTTCTCCCAAGAACTCTGCTCATCCTTTAGGCGAGGAAAGGAGACGGGAGGTTAAGAACGGAGAGTTCCCATAGAGAAGTCCAACATCACAGAAAGCAGGCCCTGGCCACCTTCTACCTGCCTGGCTACCTGGTTAGGGAGAATCCCATCACCTCTTTTTCCCCATAGGGCGAACTCCACAAAGACAAATTAGTCTTGGTGACTAAACACTCTTTTCCTCTGAATTCTGATTACCCAAAACGGAAGTGCCTTACCCTCTGGGATGACGTGAAAACAGGCAGCCTGATTTCATCACATTCATACTGACTGATGAAACCTCGCTCCTGCACCAGGTCCAGCACGCCTTCCACGTGGCTGTACAGTCTCCTGACGATGGCTGGCCGGTGACTCCGCAGGTCGCGGGCTGGGTGGGGCGAGTGGGGATCCCAGTGGCAGGAGAGCTCCGGACCCTGACTGTCGGCCTGGGCCTCCCGGACAGCTGCAATGAGCTGTTCACAGCCCCAAGCACCCTTATTCCAGACAGTGTCCAGGAGGCGCCTGGCCAAGTGGGAGAGGGGCTGGCCTAGGACGCTGAGGCCCTCGTAGTCCTCCCAGGAGAGGACCTCCCAGGACAGCAGCCAGTCCAAGATGCTCTCGAAGCCCTCCAGGGACCCCGAGACCAGCAGCCCCACCAGCTGGCTCCTCCGCGCCTGGAACCCTTCCTGCGTGCACATCTCATAACCTGGGAAGGAGAGTGAGGTCAGTACAGGACTCCTACGGAAGCAGGGGGAGGGTGCGGAGGGGGCCAGTCAGCCCCACCCCAAGTCCGGGAAGGCCACAGATCTACTCAGAATTACCCAGTCCAAGCTCTCCATTATACAGATGCACAGACAGAGGCCCAGAGAAGGCAAGAAATTGGCTCAAGGTCCCACGGAGAGTTTGAAGCAGCCAGGAGTTAAATCAACACTCCTGGTTTCCACATCTGCACTTCATCCCTCCTTAAGACATTTAGTGAGGCTCAAACTGATAGGACAAGCCGTGTTCCCAGAGGATCAGGAAATTAACTCTCTTTGGGACCTTATGAGAGGGCCTCTCCCCTGCCGGTTGACTTCAGGCTGACAGCCACGCTCTCTCCAGTAACAGCTAATATCTACTAAGCACATGCAAGATGCTGGCACCATACTAAGTGCTTTCACATGCAAATTCATTTCACCTTCCCAGACACTCTGAAGTAGGTGCTGTGATCAGCCCCATTTTACAGATGAAGAAACTGAGGCACAGAGAGGCCAAGTGATGTGTACAAGAATTCACAGGCATATGAGGCAGGGCTGGGGTTTGAACGTAAGCAGTGCAATTCCAGAAAGCATGCCTTCAGTCCCCTCCATATTTGGGTGGCCTAGGGGCCCGAGCCCACGCCTGGGAGCTAACCCACTGCAATCCCAAGGGACAGACCAGACTATTGCTGCAAAGATCTCAACCCAGGGATGCCTGGGTGGCTCAGTCAGTAAGCGTCGACTCGATTTCAGCTCAGGTCATGATCTCAAGGGTTCATGAGTTCAAGCCTAGCATCGACCTCTGTGCTGACAGGGCGGAGCCTGCTCAGGACTCTCTCCCCCTCTGTCTGCCCCTCCGCTGCTCACGCGTGCATGCCCACTCAAATAAATAAACTTAAAAAATAAATAAACTTTAAAAAAAATCTCAGGGGCACCTGAGTGGCACCTGACTTCAGCTCAGGTCATGATCTCCCAGTTCATGGGTTCGAGCCCCATGTCAAGCTCTGGGCTGACAGCTCAGAGCCTGGAGCCTGCTTCAGACTCTGCGTCTCCCTCTCTTTCTCTGCCCCTCTTCCACTAGCGCTTGCTCTCTCTCTTCCTCTCTCTCAAAAATAAATAAACATTAAAAAAGAAAAGAAAAGAAAAAACAACCTGAGCCCAGGTGAAGCAAAACTCAGAGCGCAAACTAAGTCCTTTCAAAGTCTAGGAGAACTAGGACCCCAGTGATCACCACCCCCTTCCCAACTGCCCCCAGGCCCTCCCTTCCCTCTCTCTCCCCCACCGCCCTTTACATGCTGTTGCCTCTGTCAGTGGCTTGCTCTGGGCTCAGCCTTCAGACTCTGGGTTCTGGGAATCTAGGGGGATGCCATTTCTCCAAGCCTGGGCCCTGGGAGGGTCCCAAAGCAGCAGAGAAAATCTCTCAGCCGGCTCCACTGTGCAACTGTCACAGGGACCAGGGACGTGAACTGGTACGGTGCCCAGAGAAAGTGAAAGGGAAAGGAAAAAAGAAGGGCAACACCTCCTTGTTTTTACAAAACAGAGACATTCTGAGATACTCAAGGGAGCAGATGCCAAGGTGCTTAGAGATTTTGCAACTTTCCTCGTTACTGTTTATGTGTCTCTCCTTCTTGGCCAGAGCAGAAGCCTGGGTCTTACTCATCCTGGCATCCGAAAGCCTGGCACAGGGCTGAGCCCCAGGGAGGCGCGGGGGACGGTGGGGGGATGCGAGTGAATCAAAACTCCACTGAGGAAGGGGAGGGGCTGGAACATTCTATGCTCGTCCACATATGCCAGCCAAAGGAAGGGAAAGGAGACGTCTCCAACTCAGACTGCCGCCAACACTTAGGATGGAAGCCTGGGGCTGGCCAGAGGAGGAAACTGAGGCAGCAAGGTCACCTGCGTGTCCGGCAGCTCGCAAGGGCATTCCCAGTACAGAGGCTGCTGGAAGTCAGGAACTGAAAGAGTTCTTTCTGGACACACAGGCCTCCACCCTGTGTCCACTGCCAAGCAGAGAGGAGTCAGGAGGGTAGAGACGGGGAGCAGGGAGAGGAGAGAGGGACGGGTAGGAAGAGGTCTGGGCTTGGTTGGCCCCAGCATGGCTCCCAGCTGTGGAAACGCCAGCCCCACCACCATCCCTGTCCGGGACCTGGCACAAAGAACCAGAGAACATTTCTGGGAAAAGCCCAGAAATGGAGTGGGCACTCTCCCTCTGACCCAACGCCCGGAGGGCACATGTGCAGCCAGGAATTTAAAACACTGCACAGTTAACGTGAGAGCTGGCTCTCCCTGCTCCTCTTAACCCAGAGGACGCCTGAGGACGGCCGGCAGCCCCTCAGAGATCATTAGGCTTGGTGGAGCGGGCACAGCCAAGTCACCTGTGGGCAGGCCTTGGGCATGAAGGCAAAGGTCTATATTCACCCACAGACCCTCCCCTCCCGTGGAAATCCTGAAAGGATGGTCTAGAAGCCAGAGCTGGCCAAGCCGCTATGCAGAACTAGAAAATTCTCCCCGGTTCTGGTGTGAAGCCCTGTGCATCCACCATAACCTGCACTGAGACACTCCCCCCACCACGCACACCCCCAGTGGCGCTCGCCCCCAAGGGGACAAGCAGGGGCCCCTCCCAAACATACCAAGAATGCTTGAGCCACACACATCCAAGTGGCGACATCAAGGATCTGTGGACACCAGGAGGGAGAGGCAGGCCCCAGCCCTAAGGGTGGGGGCGCTGCCCCCCTGCCCCCAGCAGCAGCTGGAAAGTCCCAACTCTTCCCTGGCCTTCTTCCAGAAACCTCGGAGCAGGAAGAATCCCCAGGGATCAATTTGGTCAGATCCCTGTCTCTGAACAGGCATTGTCCTTTCTCACTGTAAACATCCAGTGGGAAAACCTGGCCCTGGCACTGTCTTCAAATAACCAGCTCAGGAAGTTCTTCATCATGTCTGACTTAAGTTTCTCCTGCTTTCACTTAAATTGAGAGCAAGAGAGAGCAGATGACCAGTCATCCCTCATTTCATAAAAACCGTCCCTAAAATCTTGCTTCTTGCCCCCTTATCACCTGTTCAGACTTCCCCTTCAAACTAACTAAATCTTTCTCTATTGTCTTTTCTTCTCTACTTGAGTTACCGCAACTTTGGAGTCCTTACAGTCTACCCTTGAGGAAGGTGAGGCCCGTGCAAAGAAAAGAGGCATAAAACAGAGAGTCAGGTGAAAGGGGCAACCCACGGGGGCCCTCCCTTACCCCCCAGCCCAGGCCCAGGCCCAAGCCCTGACACCTCCTTCCTCCCCGAGACTGCAACCTGCCCACTTTCTCTGGAGCTCTGAGCCTGCTGATTCGCTTAAGGGCTGAAATCTCAGCCCACTGGCCCCTGCAGACAAGAGAGGGAGGGAGGCCCAGGGAAGTCAAATGCTCAGCTCGGCCCAAGCCTTCCCCGGGGCACTGGACCCAGCCCTGCCCCTCCCACCGTCCTCTTCCATTCCGCCCCTTCCCGGAGCCTCTCTCTGGGGGACCATTTCCCACCTGCACAGAGACTGTAGTCTCTCCCTCTCTTCCTCTGCCGGCTTCACCCCATTTCTCTGACTCCCTTCAGAGCAGGAGTCCTTGTCTGTTGTCTGTACCGCTCTCACCCCCTCCCCTCCCATGCCCTCCAGGCACGTCGTCCTGGGCCCCCAGATGGCCACCAGTGTCCTGCACTTGCTGGGCTGGCAGCCCTGGACCAGCTGGCTCTGCAAAGGCATCTATCAGAATGCTCTCTCTCTCTCTCTCTCTCTCTCTCTCTCTCTTTCTCTCTCTCTCTCTGTCTCCTTGAAACACTCCCCCAACTCTGACTTCTCCTCCCATCCTACTGGCCGCTCCTTCTGTCTCGTTGGCTACTTCCTGATGCCGGGAGCCCTGAGCCCCAGAGTGGGGTCTCTCTCCTCTGTACCACTCTCTCCCTAAGTGAGCTCACCTGCTCTTCCAGCTTTAAATGCCAGCCCCGCATTTCTATCTGGCTCCAACCTGCCCACTAAGCTTACCCGACTGCTGACTGGGCATCTCACACATAATCAGCATCAACGAGCACTCCAGATCCCCTAGACGGCTCCCCTCTCACTGACAGCAGCGCCGAACCTCCAGTCCCCCAAGCCGGACACCTCCGACTCATCCTTGAGCCTATCTTTCTTTCCGATCCTCCTGACGCTACCTTCAAACTAGACCTCAAATCGGAAAATCTAGTATTTTCCAAAGCCCTCTATACCATGGTACAAACCTCCAGGGTCCCTCACCTCCCCAAGCCTGACTTAGTCTGCTAACTTCTGAGTCAGAGTAAGTGACTCCTCCCTTCCAAGTACTCCAGTGGGTGCCAATGCCCTCCGGGTCAAAACTGAAGTCCTCACAGTGGCCATCAAGGCCGGATGTAACAGACACCCCACCCCCCCACCGCTCACCTCTCTGTACTCATCTCCTACTAATGCCCCACGGGCTCCTCACCCACCCTGCTCCAGCCACACAGACCTCTTCCTTGTTCCCAAAACAAGCTGGACCTGCTCCCACCAGGCATGCCTCTACCTGAGGGCCTTTGCACATGCTCTGTGCTCTTCCCTCCACAAGTGTGCTGTCTTTCCCATCAGATATTCACATAGCTCACCCTTCACCTCCTTCAAGGCTTTGCTCAGCAGCCACCACCTCAGAGAGGCCCTCCCTGATTATGCTATATATAATTGCAAGACCCAACTCCAGCCCTCATTCCCCGTGCCTGCTTTGTTTCTCTTCACAGCCCCTCTCACTGCCTGATACATCAGGGATGTACTTACTTGATTGCTATCCTCCTCATTTCTAGAATATGAACTCCATGAGGGCAGGGAGTTTTGTCTGATTCGTTTTTTTACTGCTATAGCCGCAGTGTCTCACCCAGTGTATCAATAAAGGTCATTTGAATGAACAAAAGAATGAATTTACTCTGGGGCGCCTGGGTGGCTCAGTTGGCTAAGCGTCCAACCCTTGATTTGGGCTCAGGTCATGATCTTGTGGTTCATGGGTTCAAGCCCCACATAGGGCTCTGCCCTGCATGAGATTCTCTCTCTTTCCTCTCTCTCTGCCTCTCCCTCACTCATGCTTTTTTTCTCTGTTTCAAAATAAATAAATAAACTTAAAAAAAAATAAAAAGAATGACTTTATTCTGCATGGGTCCAGGAGGCAGAAGTGAAACCAAGCAGTGGAAATCTGCAAGTCATAGATTTTAGCCAGTTGTAATGAGAGCTGCAGGGCACCGAGCGAGCGCCTCATAAGTCACTGTCACTGAGCACACCAAGCACAGGTGTCTTGCACTGGGTGGGAAGGAGGAGGGAGGGCCAGACAGGGGTCCCTTCCAGCCTCAGATCCCAAACTGATGAAGCAAATCTGAGTGACCAACAAAGACAGGAGCATAGAGGCAATGGGAATGCCACTCTGGTCTTTATCAAGGGGACAGGTGACATGGCAGACAAGACCAGCTCATGGGGAGATGGAGGCCACCAGAGGAACAAGCCTAAGGGCTCAGAAAGAGGGAGAGAAGCCAAGAGCAGACACACAGCCAGGGTCCAGCTGGGGGAGGCCCTCCAATTAGGACCAGATGGCGGCCCCCAACATGAGGACCAAAGGAGAAGACAGAGGCACACAGGATGCAAGGCTGGGCCCCAGTGCCACTCCTACCAAGGGACCCCTAAGAGTTACAAGGCCACAAGCATGGTTAGAGATCACTCAGGCCCTCTCTCACCTCTTCCCACCCCATCAAAGGCATGCTGAAGATGGGGAAACTGAGGCCCGGTGAGAGGGTAGCCTACTTTAAGACCTGGAATCTGGCCTCCTAATTCCCAGGCCAGTCCTGCGCCTCAGGACTTCTCATCCTGCAGGCTCTCCCTCCACACCCATCAGGAAGGCCAGACACCACTGCTTTCCTGACAGCAAAGGCTCCGGGCCGGAAGTTCTGCTCACGCCCCCCTCTGGAGCCACTGCCCGCCAGGGGGCTCCCCTACCTCCAGACGTCCCCTTCCCTTCTACCTCCTATTTAGACTCCGGGACTCCCAAACGGAAAACCAGGGCAACCCCTCCCCAAGCCGGGCTGGGAAGCCAGGTGTCCGTGTCCGAGGGACAGGACCCGCGGGGCCCAGCCCCTCCCCGCGCTGGGGTGCTGGAAACGGAACACTCACCGCGGAGCCACCTGCGCCCCAATTCCTCGGCGCGGTCTGGCCCAAAACTCCAAGCTCTGGCTCCTACTCCCTTTCCGCTCGCCCCGCCCCTCCAGTTCGGACTCCCGCCCCTTCGCCCCGCCTACCCGCCCTGCCCGGTGGGCCCCGCCCCTCCGGTCCAGACGCCCCGCCCTTGCCGGCGCCGGCCTCTGAGTGCTCAGAGCTCTACCCGGATTGGGCAGGTGGGTGGGCCGGAGCAGGACCCCAGCCAAGTGGGTCCTACTGCGTGAGCCACCTTACTGCCTTTCTTTTTTTTCTTTCGTTTTATTCTTTTCTTTTCTAAATAAATCCAAGTTAGTTAACATATAGTGTAATTATGGTTTCAGGAGTAGAGTTGAGTGATTCATCACTTATGTGTAACACCTAGTGCTCATCCCAACCAGGGCCCAGTGAGCCAACTTTCTGCAACGGGGAACCAGAAAGGCACTCGGGACAAGGCCCCCTCCAGACCCACACGCCCCAGATATCCTGTGGAAGGAAAAGCTAAGAAAGCTGTCCCAGCCCGTATTAATCCACGTACCTTTGTGTCCATAGTCATCTCGGGCCTTCATACTGTGACCTTCTAGAACAGTGTTTTCCAGAGTGTGATGGTTACATGTTAGGTGAGCGTGGACAGGGCATTTAAAGTTCCTCTTTTTTCCTTTTTCTTGCGAGCCTTCTGTTTAAGTGGAGGCAAGTGGTCTCTGATACTAATGGAGCTTGAGCTGCTCTCTCCCGGACACTGCCTGGTCCACTTGGCTCCGTGACAATCCTTAACCAGAATTTAACGGTACTGTTTTTGTTTCCAGTGTAATAAATTTATCTTAAGGGCGCCTGGGTGGCTCAGTCGGTTGGGCGGTTGGGCGTCTGACTTCAGGTCATGATCTTGCGGCTCATGAGTTCCAGCCCTGAACCGGCCTCTGTGCTGACAGCCCAAGCCTGGATCCTGCTTCGGATTCTGTGTCTCCCTCTCTCTCTGCCCCTCCCCCACTGGCGTTCAGTCTCTGTCTGTCTCTCAAAAATATATAAAACATTTTAAAAAATATTTTTTAAATTTAAATGCGACTTTTAGTGAGGCCTTCTCTGACTACCCTGCGACCATGTACAACTGCGACCCCTCCCCCTGCATCCTTTTCCCTGTTTTATTTTGCCTTCTTCTAGAGCCCACTTATCTACACACCGTACTATACATATTTCCTCATTTATTGTCTTTAATATCAGTCTCTCACCGCAAAGAACATGAACTCTAAGGTAACAGAAACCTTTCTGTGTTGGTTCCTGTCTTATCCCAGGGCTTAGAACAGGGCCCGAAATGCAATAAATATTTGTTAAGTACCAAAAATGATGCCATAATTGTAATAAGCAAAGAAAATGAATGAACTACCGTAGCTCCCCAAATCGCAGCCTCATAAACGTCATGTTGGGTGAAAGAATCCAGATGCAAAAGCATAATACTGTCTAATGTCATTTGTATGAAGTTCAAAAGCAGGAAAAACTAAGTGCCAGCAATAGGAGCCAAGATAGAGGTTACAACAAGGGAAGAGGTTGGAGGTAGTGACCAGGACGGGGGACCAAGGGGATTGCTGAGGTGCTAGCAATGTTCTATTTTTTTTTATCTGAGTGCCGGGTACATGGGTGTGAATACTTGGTGAGAACTGATCAAGCCAAACATGTATGACATTTGCATTTTCCTTTACACTTGTTATATGTCAATAGAAATTTTTTTTTCTTAATGTTTTATTCATTTTTGAGAGAGAAAGAGAGACAGCATAAGCAGGGGAGGGTCAGAGAGAGAGGGAGATACAGAATCCAAAGACAGGCCCCAGGCTCTGAGCTAGCTGTCAGCACAAAGTCCGATGTGGGGCTCAAACCCACAAACCGTGAGATCTTGACCTGAACTGAAATCGGAAGCTTAACCAACTGAGCCACCCAGGTGCACCAGAAATTTATTTTTAAAAGATGCTCCAGAGGCATCCTCTTTGGCATGGCGAGACACCGTATATATGGCTAAATTTCAAAAGTAGGGTGCCTTCCAACAAGAATGCCAAGACAAGTTAAGGGGAAAATGCCTTGTCAACAAATGGCGCTGGGAAATTTGGATAGCTACATACAAAAGAGTGAATTTGGTCCTCTCCCTCCTGTATACAAAAATTAATTCCAAATAGATCAAAGATCTAAATAAAAGAGCTAAAATATAAACCTCTTGGAGGCTCCTGGGTGGCTCAGTCGGTTGAGCATCCGACTTTGGCTCAGGTCATGATCTCACAGTTCATGGGTTTGAGACCTGCGTCGGGCTCTGTGCTGATAGTTCAGAGCCTGGAGCCTGTCTTCGGATTCTGTGTCCCCCTCTCTCTCTGACCCTCCCCTGCTCACTCTGTTTCTCTCAAAAGTAAATAAAACATTAAAAATTTTTTAAAAATAAAATAAAATATAAACCTCTTGGACATATAGGTGTGAATCTTCATGGTATGTTAGGTCTCTGTGCAGCCACAGCAGTGCACCTCCCTCCCCCATGCACTCTGTAGCCCCAGTTTTAAAAATCCCACAGTATCAGGGTGCCTGGTTGGCTCAGTCAGAGAAGCCTGTGACTCCTGATCTCCGAGTCATGAGTTTCAGCCCCACAATGGGTGTAGAGATGACTAAAAACACAAATAAATAAACTTTAAAACCCCTTTAAGAAACTTTGAGGCTGTTTTAAAAATAATTTTTATAACAATATTCATCTCAGGTGCACAACTTAGTGATTCAATGCTTGTATGTACTGTGAATGATCACCCCAATAAGACTGGTCACAGAACATAGTCAAGGACTTGTTTTTCTTGTGTGAGAAACTTTTAAGATCTACTCTCTTAGCAACTTTCAAATACACACTAGAGTAGCGTTAACCTGCAGACATCATGCTGTACATTATATCCTCATGAGCTAGTTATTTTATGACACTGGAAGTTTGTACTTTCTGATCCCCTTCACTCATTTCACCACCCCCACCCTCTCCCACCTCCCCAACCCCTCCCCCAACCCCCACCAAACCTCCCACCCCCCCACCCCCCAGCTGGTAACCATCAATCAATTCTCTGTATCTATGAGCTTTCTTTTTCTTGTTAATTTCACATATAAGAGTTCTGCAAAGTGTTTGGCATGTAAAAGGTCTACCCATATTGTGGCAAATGGCAAGATATCCTTTTTTTGGCTAAATAGTATTCCACTCTATCTATATACCACATTTTCTTTATCCATTCATCCATCGTGGATACCTAGGCTGTTTCTACGTCTTGGCTGCCGTAGTTAATGCTGCAATGAACATGGGAGTTCAGATATTTTTCAAGTTAGTGTTTGCATTGTCTTAAGATACGTACCCTGAAGTGTGTGTGTCACGCAGCTGTGGAAAAACAAGACCAATGGGACCAGATTTTGCATCACCTATGAACAAATGCCTCTCCAGTTGGGGTTTTCTCTGCCGCCCGCGTGGGAGGACACCGGGAGGGATTAATTCTCGAATGTATCAAAGGAGGCGCATCAGCACTGGAGTTTCAGGAGTGGGAGACACCCAGAGTGGTGGTGAACGGTGGTGAGCAGTGGTTCGCAGTATTCAGTTATGTGCCCCGTGGTGCTAGGAGAATCCTTAACTTAGTCTCATGTTGCAGTTAGGGAAGCCAAGGTTCAGAGAGGGGCGGCGGCCTGTCCGGGTAACATGGTGAGTCGTGGGCCCAGTCGCCACTTCTCTGCGTCCACCCCTCACCAGCGCACCACCCATTGCCGAGCACCCACTATGTGGCAGGTACTGTGGTAGGCGCGGGGACAGAGCGCTGTCCGAGGCGAAGTCCCTGTCATCGTGACCTTTGAGACTGGCAGCGAACAAGTAAACAAGTAAACAAAACCATGATAGGTGTTAACAGAGGGGTCAGAGAAGGCACACTAAGGACCGACAGCCAAGCTGCAGGCTGAGAAAGAGCCAGTTGTGGAAAGAACCAAGAGAGGGGCGTTGCCGGTTGAAGAGACTGTGGGACAAGCCGTGAGGCCGGCTGAGGCATAGAAAGCAGCCCAGGCTGGCTTGGTGTGTGGCGATGCCGAGAGTGAGGTCAGGAAGGGCGCTGGCGGCAGGTCTGGAGGCCTCCGGAAGGAGTCTGGACCTACTCTGACTGTGTTGGGGGCAAGGGGAGCGAGGGGAAGTCACTGAAAGGTCCAAGCCGTTTGAATTCCAGAACAGACACCTGGACTCAAAGATGCCAACATTTCCCTTCCTGACTCTCCGGGGCCCCTTGGTGCCCGCCGCTCACCCTGTGGTTTCAGCCCGGCAGTGAAAGGAATCCCAGCCTGGCCTCCCATGTCACCCAGCCTGGCTTGGCCTGGCCTGTTCTCCCCCACATAAACACAGCTCCGTGCTGCACAGAAAGGCCAACCCCTGGCAGGGGGCCATCCATGGCCACTCTGGCCCAAGTAGGTCCTTTCCACACCAACCAGACGCCCCTGCAGGATCTAGGGTTTCCAAAGATCACCTCCTGCACCGCCAGAAGAGGAAGCAGTAGTTTCCAGTTACCCATCCCCCACCTTTGTTGGCTGCTGAGCAAGAGGCTCGGAGGCTGAGACTCCAGGCCCAGGCCGAGGCAGAGACAGGGAGGACCCTGGAAAGCTGCATGCCGGACCCAGGGAACAGATGGGAGACGGACTTCCAGCCTCGCTCAACACAGAGCCAGCATCTCCCGGCCGTGCCAGGGCCTCTGCAGGGCAGCGTGGGGTGGAGGCGACGGGTTGTGGGTTCTCACCGGCCGGCAGGCCAGGAGCGCGCTGTTCAGGGTCCTCCTCTCGAGCTCCCCAGACCCTGACGTTCCCTTTTAACAGTGATAGCACAGCTGTGCCTGGGATGGGACGACCATGTCAATAAACGAGGCCAGGAGGCGGACACTGAGGGAGAAAACACTGGCTCCCCTACCTCACACCCTGCGTGAAAATCTACGGTAAGGGCATCAGAGACTCCCAGATGAGAAAGGCAAGCTGGAAAGGTGTTGAGAACAGTGGGAATTGTCAGCCGTTGTATGGTGCTTACTAGCGACCAGCCCTGTTCTACATGCTTTGCACATCTTGACTCAGTTTAGGCCTCACAGTGGCCTGCAAAGTTGTTGCAGAGGCAACAAGAAAGAACAGTAAAAAAGAAATCTCCGTGGTCATAAGGGACGACATGAACTGGGAAAGCCAAGATTGAGAGGGTTGACTACTTCAAGGTTGGCAACTTCTATTCCTCCAAACACCCTATTTTTATTTTTTTTAATGTGTATTTACTTTTGAGAGAGACAGAACATGAGTAGGAGAGGGGCAGATAGAGAGGGAGACACAGAATCCACAGCAGGCTCCAGGCTCCGAGCTGTCAGCACAGAGCCCAACACGGGGCTTGAACTCATGGACCGCGAGATCATGACCTGAGCCGAAGTCGGATGCTTAACCCACTGAGCTACCCAGGGGCCCAGAACATGCTATTTTTAGAGAGTACAGTGCAGATTACAGGATGGGAAAGAATATTGAAAAGCACGTAGACCCAAACGAACTCAAGAAGAACACCTACAAACCATGCAGAAAATAAGCCAATCAAAACAAACAAACAAACAAACAAAAAAGCAATGGACTTGAACAGAGGCTATACTGGTAGAAAATCACCCCATGATTTTCACCCCCATGATGCTCCACATCATTCCTCATCAGGGAAATGCAACATAAAACCACAAGACCCCACTGCCCACCCACTGGAATGATGGCAATAAAAGTTACCAACCGCATCGAATATATGTGGGGAGGGGGCGCACCTAGAGCTCACAGGCCCTGCGGGGAGGGGTTGCGGGGGGAGCACCTAGGGCTCACAGGCCCTGCGGGGAGGGGGTGCAGGTGGAGCACCTAGGGCTCACAGGCCCTGCGGGGAGGG
>PJEM01018487.1:0-18656 GCA_004023845.1 Helogale parvula | reverse complement strand
CCCCTCCCCCTCCCCCTTCAGTCCATGTTTCGTCTCCAGTATTCAGTAGTCTCCCTTGATCTGTGTCCCTCACTCTTCCCCACTCTCTTTCCCCTTTTCTCTCCCCATGGTCCCCTGCCAGGTCTCTCCTGTTAGACCTATGAATGCAAACATATGGTATCTATCCTTCTCTGCCTGACTTATTTCGCTTAGAATGACATTGATTCTTTAGTGATTTTCTGTCTGGTTGGTCTATCCATTGCAGTCAGTGGAGTATTAAAGTCCCCTGCAATTAGCACATTCTTATCAATAAGATTGTTTCTGTTTGTGATTAATTTTTTTATGTATCTGGGCACTCCCGAATTTGACACATAGATGTTTATAATTGTTAACTCTTCCTGATTATCATATAATGTCCTTCTTCACCTTTTGTTACTGCCTTTACTTTAAAGTCCAGTTTATCCGATATAAGTATGGCTACTCCAGCTTTCTTTTGGCAACCAGTTGTATGGTAAATATTTCTCCATCCCTTTACTTTCAATCTGAAGGTATCTTCAGGTCCAAGGTGAGTCTCTTGTAGACACCAAATAGGTGGATTTTGTTTTTTTTCCATTCTTCTACTCCCTGTCATTTGATTGGAGCATTCTGTTCATTTACATTCAGTGATTTTATTGAAAAAATGAGGATTTAAATTCATTGTGTTCTCCGTAGAGTTCATGTTTTTTTGTTTTTTTTTTTTTATGTCTCTGGTGTCTTATATTCCTTGCTACATTTCTCTCATAGAGTCCCTCTTAGGATTTCTTGTAGGACTGGTTTTCTGGTCATGAATTCTCTTAATTTTTGTTTATTTGGGAACACCTTTATCTCTCCTTCTATTTTGAATGACAGGCTCACTGGATATAGGATTCTTGGTTGCATATTTTTCCTGTTCATCACATTGAAGATTTCCTGCCATTCCTTCCTGGCCTGCCACCTTTGATTAGATAGGTCTGTAATCACTCTGATAGGTTTCCCTTTGTATGTTAGGGCCCTTTTATCCCTAGCTGCTTTCAGAATTCTCTATCCTTATATTTTGCCAATTTCACTACGATTCGTTGTGCTTAAGACTGGTTCAGGTTACATCTCAGGGGAGTTCAGTATGTCTCTTGAATTTCAATGTCTTTTTCTTTCCCCAGATTGGAGAAATTTCGTTTATAATTTGATCAAGTTCCCCTCAAGACCTTTTTCTCTTTCTTCCTCTTCAGGATCCCCTAAAATCCAGATATTGCTCCATTTGATTGTATCAGTCAGGTCTCTAATTCTCCTTCCCTGCTACTGTATCAATTTCTCTCTCATTTTCTTGGCTTCCTCTTTTGCTATAACTGTATCTTCTAACTCACCTATTCTCCTCTCTGCTTCTTCAAACCATGCAGTGGCAGCCTCCATTTTATTATTCACCTCATTTATAGCCTTTTAAAACTCATCACAGCTATTTTGAAGGTTCCTAGTTTTTATATCAATATCTTCTCTGATGGCCTTTATGCTTTTATCAAGCCCAGTGATTAATTTTATGATAATCCTTCTTTATTCTTGTTCAGTTATGTTGCTTGTGTCTGTTTTGAGCAGTTATGTCACTGTAATTTCTTCCTGGAGTTTCTTTAGAGGAGAGTTCTTTCATTTTGTCATTCTGTCTCTTGTCAGTTTTAAAAGCTCATTCTGAACTGTGCTTCTGTTAGTATGGCTCTATTAAAGGAGACTCTTTGACTGTCCAGGGCCTGTTGTTTCTGGAGATGTTCTTTTAATGGTGTCTTTCAGTTTCTCTTGTTGTGCCTGCAATTAGTATATTTCCTTACTAGTTGATATTTGAGACTTTCCACTATGTGTGCTTTGGCTTGTTTCTTGAGGTAACCTTGAAAAGGAAAACAGACGGAGAAACACACAGCAAACACATGCATACAAATCCACTGACATATCTGGTAAACAAGCAAACCAAATGGGAAAGGAAAAAAAGGAGCGTGAAAGAAAACAGAGGACATAAAATGGAGAAAAAAAAGCCAGGGGGACAGACAGTCAAAGACAAAGGATGATCTGAGAGCATAAAACCTGCAGAGAGGAGAGGTAAATGAGATAAGGGGAAAATATCTGATGGTTAAAGTTGATCTAATCACAGCAGTGCACAAATGTTGGTCTTTCCCAGACTCCAGGGGGGAAAGGGAGAAAAGGATGAAGTAGGAAAATAGAAAGGAGAAAACAAGGGGAAAATTATAGAAATTAAAAATTAAAAATAATTAGAATAGGAAAAAAATGAAAAAAGTAAAAATAGGGTGAAAAGAATAATCTAGCTCTCTAGCGTTGGTAGCCACGTTCGATGTAGGTAGTTCAGATCTCAGCATCTGGTCTCTGAGGCCCTGCCTTAGGGGATGCTGCAGAAGAATGGTGGCACTGCAGGCCCCCCTCAGACCATGCATTGCCAGCCACTGTCTTGAGTCCAACCTCCCCGTGCCATGGGCAGGTTAAATATTTTTCGTCTTCTATGTTCCGCCAGGTTACGCAAAGGAATTGGAGAGCCAGCCCCTCCCTGGCTCCACCTGACATCGCTGGGCTGCAGGACCCATGGGAGAACAAGCCCGCTGAGGGGGACCGGATTCTCTCCCTGTGCCCAGGGGCTACACATGAAAGTTTGTCTGTCCGAAACAGGCTGAGGTCTCTCCTCTCCAGAGATCACAGTCTATGGGCAGTTCAGCCTCGCCTTCTCTTCCCCTTGGCTCTGCATTGCCCTGAGCGGCTGTTCCACACAGCGTCCTGCACAGCCAGTTTGCCCGCAGCCCTCCAAGGTTCTGTGCCACACTGCACAGCAGCCCCCTTCTCTTGCACGCACACTCAAGGCCCTGCCCAGCGCTCTGCGCATCTGGACACAGGGCTCTTTGCGGGCCCAGCCCCAAGATTCTGGGCACTCTTTTTCTTGGCTCCGCTTTGAGCCAGCGTTCCCTCCCCCAAAGTGTCAGGTCCCAGATTGCACTCACTCAGGCATCCTTGAGTCTGTTATCAATAAGGGTTCTCTGCATGCACCTCCGTTCTTGGAGATCAGAATATTGTGGCTTTTCATTCTTCTCAGTTTGATGATTGAGGGCATGTGGAGGTAACAGTGTTCCCTACTTCTCTGCCATCTTGCTGGCCCCACTACTTGTTTTGTCATTGTTTCTGGAGATTTTCTCTGTTTCATTCTGGTCTTTGTGGTGTTTGGTCTTTCCTTCACACTCAAAGATATCCCTTTAATATTTCTCGCAGGGCTGGTTTAGTGGCCATGTACTTCTTTGGTTTTTCTTCATCTAGAAGTCTCTATCTCTACTTCTATTCTATCTATCTTGATGGATAGATACTCTTGGCTGTAGATTTTTCCCACTCAGCACATTCAATGTATCATGCTACTCCCTTCTGGCTTGCCAAGTATCTGTACAGCAATCACTGCTAACCTTATTATTCTTCCCTTGTAACGCAGGGACTTCTTTTGTCTTGGTGCTTTTAGGATTTTTTTCTTTATCATTATATTTTTTCAAATTTAACTGCAGTATATCTTGATGTTGGCCTGCTTTTGTTGATTTTGATGGAAGCTCTCTGTGGCACCTGGATCCCAATGTCTGTTTCCTTCCCCTGATTTGGGAACTTTCAGCTAAAACTTCCTGAAACAAACCTTCTGCCCCCTTTTCTCACTTTTTCTGGGACTCCTATGATACCAAACTTATTATGTTTCATGCAATAACTGAGTTCCCTAAGTCTACTTTCATGATCCAGTATTTTTCTTTTCCTCATGTGGTCAGCGTCATTGTTTTCCATAATTCTATCTCCTATATCACTTATTCCTTCTTCTGTTTTTTACATCCTTATGGTCATTATATCCAGTCAGTTTCAAATCTTGGTTACTGAATTTTTAATTTTGGCCTGATTGGTTTTCAGATCTCTTATTTCTGTGGTAAGGGTCTCCCTGTTGTCTTCTATGTTTCTCTGAAGCCCAGCTAGTATTCTTATGATTGTTATTTAAATTCTGGAACAGGCATATTACTTATATCTGTTTTTTATTAGATTATTCAAAAAGATATTTTTTCTTGTTTTTTCTTTTGGGATGAATTCCTCTGTCTTGGAATTTTGTCTATGTGTCTTCTCTGTGTTAGGAAAGCTTATTATGTTTCTTACTCCTGAGATGAATGGCTTTATGAAGAAGAGGGCACCTAATATCCAGGGACTGGGACTTCATGAAGTATCTCCAGTGTGTTCTGTGTGCTGCAGCTGATGTGTTTTAGCTGCTTTATCCCTCAGATCAGACCTATTCAGAGTTTCTTCTTGACTGGAGAGAGGAGTATTTGGGCCTTGGACAGAGGTGTGGTGAGTTTTAAGTAGGTGTACTCTGGTATCTTTGTCAAAGAGGACCTGGTGCTATTTCCACTAGAACTGATGCTTTGCAGAACTCTGTGATCAGTAGACATTCTAAGAATGGGGTTCTTGCTGGTTTTCTGGAGGATGCGCCTACTGCTCTGATTCTCAGGCACAGTTGCCCAATAAATCAGTAGCAGCAAACTGCAGGGGGGCAAGACTTGATATACGCAGGTTATGCAGCCAATGTTGGCTCTATCCTATTTACTGAAACTAGTTTATGGTGAGGGGCAAGGGAGGGAAATGATGTCAGCCTGCTCCTTGTCCCTGCATAATGGAGTCTGTCCTTGGTGCTTTCATGGAAGCACTTTTAGAGGAGCTAATAATTTCCACTCATCCTTTATATGTATTTTTCAGATTGCTGATTTCACACTGTCTGTCACTGGGTCACTTGCCTGCTTGGAGCAAGCAGTGCAGCATACCTTGGGCTTTACATTAGTCAGGCTTGCTGGCTTTTAAAATTCCAAACTTCAAGGATGTGATGTGTCAGGAATCTCTTCTGATCCTCTGGGAAAGGGTCTCTGTACTGGGACTGAAGCAGGTTTGACCCAGGACAGTAGTGCCAGAGCACAGGGGCATAGAATTTGGAGCAAACAGACTAAACAGCCACTGTCCTGTTTAACCCCCTTCAGTGCCTATGCTGAGAGGTAGTGGAGGGAAACCACACTTGCTGATTTTTTGTCTCCAAAGAAGCAATACCACCTCTCACAGATGTGCTCCAATAAGAGTGAATAGTCTCTCCATGTACTCCTTAGGTGATCCTCAAATCATTCAGTCTGACCTGTTATTGTTTGCCTGTCTATTAATAGGGAAGCATCCTCTAGTCTCTATCCCAGCTAAGCCTGGGGACCTCTAAAACTCCAGTCTTTGAGCACTGCTGGTTGGAAAAGCATGAAATTAAACCCCCCTCATTTTCCTGTCAATGGTTTTGGGTCAAGTGTTCTCCTTGTGCACATACCTGTGTGCTTCACTCTTTCATTCTTCTCTACGACGATGGCTCCCTCCCCCCAGCCCCACCACACGAGTGATCCATTGTTTTTTCTGTAAAACAAGTCTCTAACATTTCTTACCTCCCATGATATGGCCTCTTCCCTCCCTCTAGTTGTACAGCTTGTTATATCAGTCGCTGGGTGGATTTCTTGAGTATTCAGAATGATTTTATAATTATCTAGAGCTGTGATCAAAGAATGAGGCCATCTTATGATCCTCCAACTATGCCACCATAATAGCCTCACCACAATGTTGTTATTTTATAAGTGACAGGATAGGAATGGTATCCTGCATTAGCTTTCCAAGCTCTAAATTCAACCTATGTATAAATTAATGTGTTTCAGAAGGAAAAAGCTGCACAAATGTTATTTTTCTCAAAAGCGGACAATGAATGTAAATAATGCATTGTTCTGGTTTTGAGCTTCTAGAATCACTTGGAATCTAAGATATCAAGATGTCAACAAATTTGAGATAATTTTCTGCCATAAATGGAGATGCATAGGTTGATAGCCACTTCTTTTATTTGTAACTTGCATTAATTTTTCTAAAAATATTTAAGAATAAAAAATTAACATCCACAATATATACAGAACTCATAAAACTCAATATGAAAAAAACAATATTTTTTAAAAGTATTCAGAGGGCCTGAATAATCAATTTTCCAAAAGGCACATACAGATGGCCAACAGGCACATACTAAGATGTTCAACATATGATCAGGGAAATGCAAATCAAAACTACGATGAAATATCACCTCACCCCTGTCAGAATGGCTAGTATTGAGAAGGCAAGAAATAACAAGTGTTGTTGAGGATGTGGAGAAAATGGAACCTTTATCCATTGTTGGTGGAAATGTAGATTGGCACAGCATATATAGTAAACAGTATGGAGGTTCCTCAAAAATTTTTAAATAGATCTATCATATGATCCCATAATTTTCTTCAAGGCAGTTATCCATATAGCAAAAACACGAATTTAAGAGATATATGCACCCATATTTTTATTGAAGCATTATTTCTAGTAGCAAAGATATGAAAACAACCTAAAGGTTCATTAATAGATTAATGAGTAAAGAATAAAATCTTGCCATGTGTGAAACATGGGTAGACCTAGAAGGTTTTATGTTAAGTGAAAAAAGTTAGAGGAAAAATACCCTATGGAAAAGAAATAAATACTGTATGATTTCACTTATATGTGGAATGTAAGAGACAAAAAAATGAATAAGTAAATCAAAACAGAAAGAGTCCCATGGTGGGGTGCCTGGGTGGCTCAGGCCCTAGAGGACCACTACAAGTCTCTCCACTTGGTTAGTATATGAATATAATTTCATTCAGGTTTCATTCTGTTCCTTCGTCCATTTATAAATTTTATTTTGAATACTGAAAATGAACCATGAACTGAAGGGGGAGGGGGAGGGAGGGAGGGGGGTGATGGTCATGGTGGGGGGCACATGGGAGAAGTACTGGGTGTTATATGGAAAGCAACTTGACAATGAACTATTTAAAAAATTAAATAAAATTAAAAAAATAAATTTTATTTTGAGAAAGAGAGAGCAAGAGCATGAGAAAGGGAGGGGTAGAGAGGACAGAGGAGCTGGAGCTGGCTCTGTGCTGACAGCAAGGAGCCCAATAGGAAGCTTGAGCCTGTGAACCATGATATCATAACTTGGGCAGAGTCAGATGCTTAAGTGACTGAGCCACCCAGGCACCATCTATTAGTTTTGTTTTGTTTTCCTTGTCTTTCCTTATTGTTGGATACAGAAAGAAAATGTTATCTTTACTTTTCATTTTTAAAATTATTTTACTATATTTTTAGGGGACCTGATGGCTCAGTTGGTTGAGCATCCGACTTCAGATCAGGTCACGATCTCACAGTTTATGGGTTTGAGCCCCCACATTGGGCTCTGTGATAAGAGCCTGGAGCCTGCTTCAGATTCTGTGTCTTCCTCTCTCTCTGCCCCTCCCCCACTCATGCTCTGTCTCTCTCTATCTCTCAAAAATAAATAAACATTAAAAATTTTTCAAAAAAATAATTAATTTACTATATTTTTATTTTTTGAAAACTGTTAAAATTCTATTTTTATTTCATTTTAGTCTATTTTGTTGTATACATTTTAAAATATTTTTAAATGTTTTCATAGTTTCTTCCTTTTTAAATTTTCTTCTCTTTCCCTACTTTCTCTGTTGTATCAAGCTTCTTTCAACAACAAGGCCAAAGCACATCTAAGTACTAGCTTCCTTTATTTGTTTTGTTGTGTTGTTCTTAATTTTTTATTTTAGTTTTTTATTTTAATAATTATTTTTCTTCCTCCATAATAACACAACAAAAAAATTCACCCAAAATGAAAGAACAGGAAGAACTGACAACCAGGGACTTAATCAACACAGATACAAGTTGTCTGAACTAGAATTTAGAATCACAATAATAAGAATACTATCTGGGGTTGAAAAAAGCACAAAATCCCTTTCTGTGGAGGTACAAAAATAAAATATAGTCAGAATGAAATTTAAAACTATAACTGAGCTGCAATCACTAATGAATGCCACAGCAGCAAGGATTGATGAAGCAGAGCAGCGAATCAGTGATATAGAAGACAACAAAAAGAAATAAAAGGCATCAGAATTGACAAAGAAGAAGTCAAACTTTCCCTTTTCGCAGACTACATAATACTCTACATGGAAAACCAGACTGACTCCACCAGAAGCCTTCTAGAACTGATCAATGAATTCAGTAATGTTGCAGGGTACAAAGTCAATGTACAGAAATCAGTTGCATTCTTATACACCAAAAATGAAGCAACAGAAAGAGAAAGCAAGAAACAGATCCCATTCACCATTGCACGAAAAACCATAAAATACCTAGGAGTAAACATAAGCAAAGATGTAAAAGATCTGTATGCTGAAAATGATAGAAGACTTATGAAGGAAATTGAAGAAGACGAAAAGAAATGAAAAAACATTCCATGCTCATGGATTGGAAGAATAAACATTGTTAAAATGTCATTATTACCCAAAGCAATTTACACATTCAATGCAATCCCCATCAAAGTTGCACCAGCATTCTTCTCAAAGGTAGAACAAACTATCTTAAAATGCGTATGGAACCACAAAAGATCCAGAATAGCCAAAGTAATCTTGAAGAAGAAAACCAAAATGGGAGGCATCACAATCCCAGACGTTAACCTCTACTACAAAGCTGTCATCATCAAGACAGTATGGTATTGGTACAAAAACAGACACATGGACCAATGGAATAGAATAGAGAATCCAGAACTGGACCCACAAGTATATGGCCAATTAATCTTTGACAAAGCAGAAAAGAGTATCCAATGGAAAAAAGACAGCCTCTTCAACAGGTGGTGCTGGGAGAGCTGGACAGCAACATGTAGAAAAATGAAATTAGACCACTTTCTGACACCATTCACAAAAAGAAACTCAAAATGGATAAAGGATCTGAATGTGAGACAGGAAACCATAAAAACCCTTGAGGAAAAAGCAGGAAATAGCCTCCTAGACCTCAATCGCAGCATTTTCTTCCTCGACACATTTCCAGAGGAAAGGGAATCAAGAACAAAAATGAACTACTGGGACCTCATCAAGATAAAAAGCTTCTGCAAGGCAAAGGAAACAATCAAAAAAACTAACAGGCAACCAACAGAATGGGAAAAGATAGTGGCAAATGGCATATCAGTAAAGGGCTAGTATCCAAAATATACAAGGAGCTCACTAATCTACATACACAAAAAATGAATGATCCAGTGAAGAAATGGCAGAAGACCTGAATAGACACTTCTCCAAAGAGGACATCCAGATGGCGAACAGGCACATGAAACGATGCTCAACGTCACTCATCATCAGGGAATTTCAAATCAAAACCACACTGAGATACCACCTCACACCGGTCAGCGTCGATAAAATTAACAAATCAAGAGACTATAGATGCTGGTGAGGACATGGAAAAACAGGCACCCTCCTACACTGTTGGTGGGAATGTAAACTGGTGCAGCCGCTCTGGAAAACAGTGTGGAGACTCCTCAAAAAACTATTGATAGAACTCCCCTATGACCCAGCAATAGAATCGCTAAAGATTTACCCAAGGGATACAGAAGTGCTGATGCATAGGAGAACTTGTACCCCAATGTTCATAGCAGCACTTTCCACAATAGCCAAATCATGGAAAGAGCCTAAATGTCCATCAACTGATGAATGGATCAAGAAGATGTGGTATATGTATACAATGGAGTACTATACGGCAATGAGGAAGAATGAAATCTGCCCATTTGTAGCAAAGAGGATGGACCTCGAGGGTGTCATGCTAAGCGAAATAAGTCAGGCAGAGAAGGATAGATACCATATGTTTGCATTCATAGGTCTAACAGGAGAGACCTGGCAGAAGACCATGGGGAGAGGAAGGGGGAACGAGAGCGGGGGAGAGTGAGGGACACAGATCAAGGGAAAGTACTGAATACTTAAAAAGAACCATGAACTGAAGGGGGAGGGGGAGAGAGTAAGGGTGTGATGGTCATGGTGTGGGGCACTTGTGAGGAGAAGCACTGGGTGTTATATGGAAACCAATTTGACAATAAACTATTAAAAAAAACAAAAAAATAATTAATTAATTAATTTAAAAAAAAGAAATATCTATTTTGCTTTAACACCCTAGGATGTGATTTGAGTTCTTACAGCATTCACAATGCCCTTACAAATGAGCAAATATATTGATTGATGAACAAAATAAAACAAAAAAATAATGACTCTAACAAGAGATTAAGAAAGGCATTATATCATAATTAAAGGGGTCTATCCACCAAGAAGACATAACAATTGTAAACATTTATGCTACAAACATGAAGCCAAAAATATATACATCAAATAATCACAAGCATAAAGAAACTCATTGATAATAATACCATAATAGTATGGGACTTCAACACCCCACTTATACCAATGGACAGATCATCTAAACAGAAAATCAACAAGAAAACAATGGATTTGAATGACATGGATTTGAATGACACACTAGACCAGATGGATTTAACAGATATATTCAGAACATTTCATCCTAAATCAGCAGAATACACATTCTTCTTGAGTTTATAGAGTGAATGGAACATTCGCCAGAATAGATCACATTCTGGGACACAAATCAGCCCCAACAATTCCAAAAAGATTGCGATCATACCATGCATATTTTCAGACCATAGCACTAAGAAACTCAAAATCAAATATAAGAAAATATTTGGAAAGGTAACAAATATTTGGAGATTAAAGAACATCCTACTAAAAAAATGAAAGAGTTAACCAAGAATTTAAAGAGGAAATTAAAAAGTACATGGAAGCTAATGGAAATGATAACATGACATCCCAAAACCTCTGGGACACAGCAAAGGCCATCATAAGAAGTAAGTATATAGCAATCCAGATCTTCCTAAAGAAGGAAGAGAGGTCTCAGATACACAACCTAACATTACACCTTAAAGAACTTGAAAAAGAACAGTATATAAAACCCCAAACCAGCAGAAGACAGAAAATAATAAAGATTAGAGCAGAAATCAATGCTTTCAAAAAGAAAAACAAAACAAAACACACAGTAGAACAGATCGATGAAACCAGGAGCTATTTCGTTGAAAGAATTAACAAAACTGATAACCCCCCAGCCAGTTTTATCAAAAAGAAAAAGGAAAGGACCCAAATAAGTAAAATCAAGAATTAAAGAGGAGAGATCACAAACAACACTGTAGAAATACAAACAAATAAGATAATATAATGAGCAATTATATGTCAATAAAATAGGCAATCTGGAAAAATTCCCAGAAACATATAAACTACCAAAACTGAAGCCAAAGGAATAGAATATTTGATCAGACCTATAACCAGTCAAGAATTCGAATTAGTAATAAAAAAATATCCCATCAAACAAGAGTCCAGGGATGGATGGCTTTCTGGGGACATGCTTCCAAATATTTAAAGAAGAGTTAACACCTATTATTTTGAAGCTATTCCAAAAATATAGAAATGGAAGGAAAACTTCCAAACTCATTCTATGAGGTCAGCATTATATTGATTCCAAAACCAGACAAAGACCCCACTAAAAAAGGAGAACTACAGACCAAGAGTTCTCATGAACATGGATGCAAAATTCTCAATAAGATACTAGCCAACTGGATCCAACAATACATTAAAAGAAGCACTCACCATGACCAAAAGGGATTTATACCTGTGATGCAGGGCTGGTTCAATATCTGGAAATCAATCAATGTGATACATCACATCAATAAAAGAAAGGACAAGAACCACATGATCCGCTCAATAGATGCAGAGATAGCATTTGACAAAATACAGCATCCTTTCTTGATAAAGTAGGAATCCAATGAAGTAAAAATAGAAGGATCATACCTCAAGATCATAAAAGCCATATACAAAAGAACTACTGCTAATAGCATTGCCAAGGGTGGGAAGACTGAGAGCTTCCCCCCTAAGGTCAGGAACATAAGAGTGATGTCCATTTCACAACTGTTATTCAACATATTATTGAAAATCCTAGCTTCAGAAATCAGACAACACAAAGGAATAAAAGGCATCCAAATCAACCAGGAGGAAGTCAAACTTTCACTCCTGCAGACAACATGATACTTTATATGGAAAACCCAAAAGATTCCACCAAAAAACCCTCCTAGAACTGATCCATGGATTCAGCAAAGTTGCAGTATATAAAATCAATGCACAGAAATCGCTTGCATTTCTATACACCAATAATGAAGCAGCAGAAAGAGAAATCAAGGAATCAGTCCCAGTTACAATTGCACCAAAACCCATAGAATACATAAGAATAAACATAACTGAAGAGATGAAAAATCTATACATTTAAAACTATAGAAAGAAATTGAATAAGACAGAAAAGAATGGAAAAATATTCCATGCTCATGGATTGTAAGAACAAATATTGTTAAAATGTTGATACATCCCAAAGAAATTTATATATTCAATGCAATCCCTATAAAATAACACCAGCATTCTTTACAGAGCAAGAACACACAAGCACAAATTTTATATGGAACCAAAAAAGACACCAAATAGCCAAAGCAATCCTGAAAATGAAAACCAAAGCCGGAGGCATCACAATTCCAGACTTCGATATGTATTACAAATGTAATCATCAAGACAGTAAGGTACTGGCAGAGGAAGAGACACTCAGAACAATGGAACAGAATGGAGAACCCATAAATCACCCACAAATGTATGATCAACTAATCTTTGACAAAACAGGAAAGAATATCTAATGGAATAAAGAAACTCTCTTTAGGAAATGGTTTTGGGGAAACTGGACAGCAACATGCAGAAGAATGAACCTGGACCACTTTTTTACATCATACACAAAAATAAATTCAAAATGGAAGAGTGATCTAAATGTAAGACAAGAAGCCATCAATACTCCACAGTAGAAGGCAGGCAACAACGTCTTTGACCTCAGCCACAACAACTTTTACTCAACATGTTTCCAGTGGCAAGGGAAATAAAAGCAAAAATGAACTATTGGGACCTCATCAAGATAAAAAGCTTATGCAAGGCGAAGAAAACAATTAGAAAATTAAAAGGCAACCAATGGAATAGGAGAAGATATTTGCAAATGACATATCAGATAAAGGATTAGTAACCAAAATTTATAAAGAACTTATCAAACTAAACACCCCAAACACAAATAAATAATCCAGTCCCATGGTTACAGAGAACAAATTGGGGTTTTCCAGAAGGAAAGGTTAACTGAGGGCTGGATGAAGTAAATGAAGGAGATCAAGATGCATAATATTCCAGTTATGCAATAAATAAGATATAGGAATGTATTGTGCAGCATAGGAAATACAGTCAATATTGTAACAAATTTTCACAGCAACAGATCATAACTTATTGCCGTGATCACTTCATAATGTATATACATATTGAATTACAATGTTATATACCTGAAACTAATACAATATCATACGTTTAATTATTCTTCAATAAAAAAGATTTTAGAAATAGAACCTTCATCCACCTAAGTATCTGAGTGGCCAAGATGAGAAGAGTTCCCACAAATGACCAGTGTTACACAGTTAGCACGAGTAAAAATTTTAAGTTGTTATTGTGGCAAACATAGTCCATCCTGGTTACTCTTGATACAAAAATATTTCTTAAGAATTAGCTAATTCAACAAACATTTATTGAATTCCTATTATGATTCAGGCAAAATTCTGAATGCTGGGTCTATAGCATTGAACATGATGGACAAAGTACTTGCCATCACGAAAATTATAGTAATGGAGATATGTGTTTATATATACCAAATATTAAGTACTCGAAATCAAGTAAAACAGTATAAGGAAGAGAGACTCATGGGGAATAATATTTAAATAGGGTAGTCAGAGAATGCAGCTCTGTGGAGCTTATATATGAGCAGAGTTTTGAATGATATGAGGAAGTGAACCATGAAAATATCAAGGATGATTTTATCTAGATAGAGGGCACTCAAGAAGTACCAACAAGGTAAAAATGTGCTCAATAAACATCTGGATGTCAATGTAGCAGAAATGCAGTAAAGAGGGGAGAGTGAAAAATTAGGTTGAAGAAATAGTGAAAAAGTCAGATCATGCAGAGATGTTTAGACCAATAGCAAGACTTTGGATTTTGTTATAGATATTGAATTCTTATGTTCTGGGCACTGTACTAATACTTTACATACTTTATCTTATTTGTCATAACAACTCTATAGTTACTGTTATGATTTTGTAGAGAAGTTGAAACTCAGAAGGTTTAATTGATTTCCAAACATCATAAGACTAGTAAGAAAAAGACACAAGCCTCAAACACAGGCACTATGGCTTCATATCCCATACTCCTAACTCCTACCATGGGCTGTTTCCTTATACATACAGTCCAAATTTGTATTACAAAAAATGGAATCTTTGTACTCACAAAGGGTCCATATATTTGGACCAGGCAAAAGAGTCTGAATAGAAGTTGAATCTAAACATATAGCCTAAGGCCACATTCTAGTGTATGAAATCAGAAAAAGACATCATATGAGTATGATGGGATTTAGTACATAATGATGGTATTAGTGTGGGACCATCTGATTCCAGTTATATGCGCTAATGCTTGGGTGTAAGTCACAGATTTGAGTTGATGGAGAGAGACTGTAATTAGGTAGGAGCAAATCCAGCAAGGGACCACATATCTCACAATTGGACAGCAGAATCAAGGGAGAACCAGAGTGGGCACTATCTAGGGCACTTACTGACCAAAAGATGGAATCTAGACTAGGAAAGAAGAATACAGGTCATTATTTTCAGGTAGGTCTACAAGCAGCCTACTGAGTACTAACAGATAAATTTGGAAGGATTTCAGTGATGGTTTATTTGGCATCCTATTTCCACTTGTCTTGCTTCCCACTTGTGACGTTTCCCTGTGCAGCCTATCTACTCTAGCTGAATTCCATTCTTTAGTTCCTGCTTCATCCACTTGGCCTACTTTTGACTTGGATTTCATAGGCTCTTCAATTAGCCTTTACAGCCCAGAGCTTGCTGACCCTGTGTTCTAAATCACTGGTATCATTTGCCAGGCATCTGCGACCTCAATTCACTAATTATTCCATTGTAGCCTGTAACAGTGCAGACCTGCCTTCGCCAGTTTGATAAAAAGAGGCTCTTCATCATTCTTATGTCTATTGGCCGTCATCTTGGTAGTTGTATTTGGCCTTTGGGGTGATAGGAAAGACAGGGAAAATTAGGGAAATATTTGAGATAAAGATTGCTGGATATCTTCTGTTTATCCAGACCCACTCTTTACCCTTTTCTACATTTCTCTGTGCACCTAGAGCACACCTATAAGGACTTTCTTATCTTATGTATTGCTTTTGGGTCAGCCAATTGTAACTACTGAAGGGAAATAAGAGGGACAGCAGAAAGTAAAGTTGAAAATTCCCCTGCCCACCCCCTTTGCAGAACAGCAACTGGTTGGATGCTATTCTCAACCAAAACCCACAGCTCTATCAGACAACCCTTTCCAGATAGCACTTCTGAATCTAGGTTCCAGTAACTGCTCCCTTTCCTTGCCAACCAAACCTAGGGATGGTGATGACAACTCTTATATTACTATTTTAGAGTACGGTAATATGCATTGTGGTTTCCCTACACCACACCCACATCAAATTTTAAGTATTAAACCCTCTCAAATAATCCAATTTAAATGTGTTATTTGTTTTCTGAAAATACCCTGACTGTTACACTGCCCTTAGATATTTCCAACACGATGGTTCCCACATCCTCATAAGCCTTTCTGTAGTAGCTTTTAAGATTTAGACTTTTTACTTCTAAAATTCTCCTTAATCCACAAAAATATGGTATCTTACCTCAGTGTTGCTCTTAAACTGAATTGGTTAAGGTATACAATGACTTTCTAATTGCCAAATACAATGAATATTTTCTAGTACTCATCTTATTAACCACTTATTTAACCATGGCTTTTGGAACTGTTGAACATTCTCATTCCAAACACCTCTAACTTTGGGTTCCATGACACCTCACAATCTAGGTTCTCCTCATATATCTCTATTTCTTTTCTGCCTTCTGTCTTCATGTGTCGGAATTACCATTAAATGTTGGTGCTTTCAAGAACTCTGTCTTCACACCATTACTCTTTTCCATTTATATACTCTCAATGTGTGGTCACATTTACTTACATAGTTAGAACACCCATTTATATACTTATGAATCTAAGATTCATATTGCTAGCTCAGTCCTATTGTCAAACTTTCTGATATTTATCTTCACTTTAATATTACTAATTAAAAGAAAAAATTCTTTTTTTTTCAAATCCAGAAAGATGAGTTAATTATTGTTAATATATTTTATTGTCAAGTTGGTTTCCATATAAAACCCATTACTCATCCCAACAAGTCCCTCATCAATGCCCATCACCCATTTTCCCCTCTCCCCCACACCCCACAAACCTTGTTTGTTTTCGGTATTTTAGATTCTCATATGGTTTGTCTCCCTCCATCTCCTTAACTGTTTTCCCCTTCCCTTCCTGTTGGGGCCCAGTTGGCAAAAAATTACCCTCAAACAATATTTGGCCTCCTGGGCCTCACATGTGGCTTCTGTTCATCCTGTCTATGATTTTCTCATTGCTTTGCAAAGAGACATATACTTTTAGGCTTTGAATCAACTTGGGTCAATCAGTAACTCCAGCCTTCCCTTACTTTGTCTGCCAAAGATTTGCTTGTTAATGGATGAGCATCTTACACTTGAATAACTGATGAAGGGCCTTAAGAAATGTAAATCTCCTCATAGAATTCTTCAGGCTCATCTTCCTCTTGGAGCCAGACTATTATTAGGGAATTCCTCTCTCATAATGACTTGATTGTTCCTGTTATTTACTACTGTCTTGATAAAAATGACCTTTTCTGGAGCATGTCTTTACTTCTGGGACCTTGAACTATGTAATCATTAAAGAAATGATGTTATCACCCATGGTATATAAGACCCTGGCTATCTTAATAAAGTGTGCCTTTACCACCATCCACGTTGTTTGTCTGGTCTGTCTTGTCTGTCTTGTCTGTCTTCTTTCCTAGAGATATTGCGCTGACACCAATCCCCTACTCAGGACTTTTCGACTGGGGTGCGTGGGCTGGTTCCCCTCACCTTCCCCCATTGTCTTTTGTTAAGTTTCTCCTTATCCACATATGAGTGAAAACATATGGTATCTTTCTCTGCCTGACTTATATCACATAGCAGAATACACGAGTTCCACCCACATTGCTACTAATTGCCAAATTTCATTCTTTCTCGTTGCCATGTAGTATTCCATTGTATATATAAACCACATCTTCTTGATCCATTCATCAGTTGGCTCTTTCCAATATTTGATTATTGTTGAAAGTGCTACTATGAACATAGGAGTACACAGCACTCCTGTATCCCTCGGGTAAATTCCTAGCAGTGCTATTTCTGAGTCATAAGGAAGTTCTGTTGTTAACTTTTTGAGGAACCTCCACACTGTTTTCCAGAGAGGCTGAACCAGGTTACATTCCCACTAACAGAGTAATAAGGTGCCCATTTCTCCACATGATCACCAACATCTAAAGTCTTCTGATTTGTTCATTTTAGCCAATCTGACTGGTGTGAAGTGGTATCTCAGTGTGGTTTTTATTTGTACTTCCCTGATGAGTGACGCTGAGCATTGTTTCATGTGTCTGTTGGCCAACTAGATGTCCTCTTTGGAGAAGTGTCTATTCATGTCTTCTGCCCATTTCTTCACTGGGTTATTTGTTTTTTGCATGTGGAGTTTGGTGAGTTCCTTATAGATTTTGGGTACTAGCCCTTTATCTGATATGGCATTTGCAACTATATTTTAGCATTCCATTGGTTGCCTATTAATTTTCTTGATTCCTTCCTTTGCAGTGCAGAAGCTTTTTATCTTGATGAGGTCCCAGTAGTTCATTTTGGTTCTTGAATCCCTTGCCTTTGGGGATGTGTCGAGTTAGGAAATTGCTGCTGCTGAGGTCAAGAAGGCTGTTTCCTGCTTTCTCCTTGAGGTTTTTGATGGTTTCCTGTCTCACATTCAGGCCTTTCAGTCATTTTGAGTTAATTTTTGTGTATGGTGTAAGACAGTGGTCTAGTTTCATTCTTCTGCATGTTGCTGTCCAGTTCTCCCAGCACCACCTGCTAAAGAGGCAGACTTTTTTCCATTGGATATGCTTTCCTGCTTTGTCAAAGATTAATTGGTCTTACATTTGTGGGTCCAGCTCTGGGTTCTCTATTCTATTCCATTGGTCTATGTGTCTGTTTTTGTGCCACTACCATAGTGTCTTGATGATGACAGCTTTGTAGTAGAGGCTAAAGTCTGAGATTGTCATGCCTCCCATTTTGGTTTTCTTCTTCAATATTACTTTGGCTATTCGGGGTCTTTTGTGGTTCCATACAAATTTTAGGATAGTTTGTTGACTTCTCCAGGCTTTTTATTAAGAAAGGGTATTGTAGATTGTCAAATGGTTTTGCTATATCTATTGACAGGGTTTATGGTTCTTATCTCTTCTTTAGTTAATGAGACATATCACAGTGATGGATTTGTGAATATTGAACCAGCCCTGCAACCCAGGAATGAATCACACTTGAACACGGTGAATAATTCTTTTTATATGCTGTTGAATTCGATTTGCTAGTATCTTGTTGAGAATTTTTGCTGCCATATTCACCAAAGATGTTGTCCTGTAGTTCTCTCTCTCTCTCTCTCTCTCTCTCTCTCTCT